>QANX01002324.1:0-71097 GCA_003254975.1 Ochetophila trinervis | reverse complement strand
GAAAAAATTAAAAAACAAAAACTAAAATCCAACTATATTATCAAACGATAGCTAATTTAAGTTCAAGAATAATTCCTTCTTCCAATTTTACATATAAAAAAAAGGAAAAAATTAATAAAAAAAAAAGAAGAAGAAGAAAGATTCCAACAAGCCAAAAGAGACCGTTTCACGCATAAATAATAAATAGTAAAAAAAAGTTAAAAAAATGGAAAGTCCAAGTAAATGTTATTTAAAAATATTACCTTTTTTATTAATTTCATTTTCCTTTGTTTGTTTTCTTTCTCCCTTATTTTTTTGTACTTCTCGTTTCTTTTCTACCTCCTAAGCCCGACTTTGTTTTGAAGACCCTCTTTTCAGTTTTCACTTTTTCAACGCCGTTCTCTGCGGCTCTCTCGCTTGCTGATCTCACTCCGATCGCCGGTATATCCGGCATTGGTTGTCGGAATTCTTGACTCTCTAGCTTACTGATCTCACTACCATTGGCAGTTGAATCTCCGGCACCGAAGGTATTCTTTTCATTTTCCGGTAGATTTCACACATTCATTTGCTCAGTTTGGAAATTTTACGCATTCACAACTTTGCTTTTGGTTTCTGTCTGTTGGGGTCCAAAAGAGGCCTGGTATCAATTTTTCCTTCTTATTCTTTTCAATTTTCTTGTTGCTTCTGGGGTTTTACGCGTGGTAACTTTCTCGAACCTTAGATGGGTTTTTGTGGGTTTTTTGAAATTTTTAGGTTTTGAGGGATTTTTCTTCTACATAATTTGTGAGGCTCAAGTGTTTGGTTGGGGGGAAATTTGGGAAATGAAATGAGTAATTCTGGGTTTCGCTTTTTCTCCTTGAGTGACAGTTTTCAATCTTCTCAAAAAATTGCATCTTTCTTACAGGTTGGTGAGATTATTGGCAGGTTCGAGAAGAAGGGTCTCTTTGAAAGGTGAATATTATCAACTGTCATTGGTAGTTCTGTTTGGCGACTTTGATTGCTTCTGAAATTTTGAGTTAGCTAGCAAGCCATTGATATTTCAATTAAAGTGTTACATGTAACATGGACAATTCTATATACTTACAATATATTATTTAACAATTTCTATTTCTGCCTGGGGTTTTGTGGAAATATTTGAATGGCTACACTTCTGAAGTTTCTAATTTAGTGTTCATCCTATCTCAAATTGAAATGCTAGATCCTTGAGGATGCAAAGCTTGTATCCAACTGCAATCTGCAGTAGTTCAGTGACTAGCCTTCATTCATCCGCTGATAAATGTAGCTTGTAAGAATTCATTGCATATTATTGAGAATCCAATGCTTTGTTATATTCCCTTGTTTGTTTCTCTCGATTGCTTGGACATATGTGAAATTTGCGATGAACATTATAAAGATGAAAATGATACATACTTTAGCATGTTTCCATGTCTGTAATTTTTTTTTATATCATCACTGCACTTAAAACCTGTTTTTATGACAAAAAAATCACTTGTATGTTTGTGTCTCTTATGAATCATAGTGCTGATCAGTACTTTAATTAACTCCCTTATTAAAAATTTTGTTTTTGATTATGTTTCTCTTTAAAACTTTTAAAGCCATTTAGTGGTTTTTTTACTAGTGTATCTTGTATGAGCCTATATATGTGAGAAGAAGCCTCAAGAGTCTTCGAAGATCTGTGGCATACTTATTGATACACTCACCATTTGATATTTTTATTTAATTATTTTTTTTCTGATTATACACACACCACATGATGATTCAAGGCCTAAGAGTCCACCCAATAAACAGCATACTTTTTAATATTCTTGCTCTTACCATTTTAATACCATTTTGCTTCTCTTGTAGCCTCTATAATAATGAGATTAAATGGAGATTAAAATTAAAGATTTTTCTTCAAGTTTTTATTTAAATATCACCTGGTTGGGTGGGTTCTTCAACTCGATTTTCTCACATGTTACTAACCATTAAGGACCTACATTTCCCATATCCTGCAGCCTCCATAAAAATGGGATTCATTAGATTGGATAATAAAATAGAAGAATTTGCTTCAGATTTTTATTTGGATGTTACCTGGTTGGGGGCCTTCAAAGTAGAGGGTCCTTCGACTTGACTTTCTCACTTGTTGCTAATCATTGAGGACATAAATTTGAGCTCTTGGGGATATTATTTATTTATATTTAAAGAGGTTGCGAATTCATTTGTTGTACCACTTTCATGGATGGAATTTATTTAATTGCTCTTCCCTTTTATTCTTTCTCCAGGTCACATTAACATTTCTAAGCTTTAGGTTTGTGATACTTGTGAAGTTGCTGTATAACGTGCAAAATAATTTTCTTGGTAAAAAGTGAGCTTTGAAAGGTCAGCTCATCTAGGCAACAGTTGACAAAGTTGTTATGGCACATAGAGTAACTATTAAAGCTGGCTCACCTGAAGACATTATCAATACTTATGAATGACATTGAAGGTCAAGTATGCGGATAATGAAATTTCCAAACCGTTACTTGATTGTCATTTTGACCTTCATCAGCACATCTGTTTGCTATGTAGAACGTGTGGGCTTCTCTATTGCATACACAGTTGCTGCAGATGCTGCAGGAATTAACCAATCTAGTAAAGGCACAATACTTTCTACATTCTATTATGGATATGCCTGTTCACAGGTTCCTGGAGGATGGGCAGCTCAGAAAATTGGGGGAAGGAAGGTGCTTCTCTTATCATTTGTCTTATGGTCGATGACTTGTGCATTAGTTCCACTTGATCCCAATAGGGTCTTATTGTTGGTTGTTGCTCGCTTGCTTGTCGGTGTAGCACAAGGGTTCATCTTCCCCTCTATCCATACAGTTCTAGCACAGTGGGTTCCACCCCATGAAAGATCCAGATCCGTTTCTCTTACAACTTCTGGTATGTATTTAGGTGCTGCTATGGGAATGCTTTTCCTTCCAAGCCTGGTAAAATATAAAGGGCCTCAGTCTGTTTTTATTGCTGAGGCAGCATTAGGTGCCATGTGGTGTATACTTTGGTTCAAGTATGCCAGTGATCCACCTCGCTCTGAACATCCCAAAGCTACAGCTGCTGGTTTTGGGGAGTCTTTGTTGCCAATCAAAGGAAGCCAGAAAATCAAAGTTGAGAACGGTGGAAGTTCTGTCAGAAGCACCACCAAAATACCATGGAAGAGGATTTTAGTCAGCTTGCCGGTTTGGGCAATTGTGGTAAATAATTTTACCTTCCATTATGCATTATATGTCTTAATGAACTGGCTCCCAACATACTTTGAACTAGGTCTCCAGCTTAGCCTTCAAGAGATGGGTTCTTCTAAGATGATACCATATCTCAACATGTTTATTTTCTCAAATATCGGCGGGGTGGTTGCCGACCACTTAGTAACCAACAGAATCTTGTCTGTAACTAGAACCAGGAAGTTCTTGAATACCGTAGGCTTTATAGTTGCATCTCTTGCACTAATGGCAATTCCCTTCTTTAGGACTTCTGGTGGAGCTGTTTTATGTTCTTCTGTGGCTCTTGGTTTCTTGGCACTTGGGAGAGCTGGTTTTGCAGTGAATCACATGGATATTGCTCCAAGGTATGCAGGGATTGTTATGGGAGTATCAAATACTGCAGGAACATTAGCCGGAATTATTGGAGTAGATTTGACTGGCAAACTTCTGGAAGCTGCAAGGTCTGTCGATTCAGATCTTTCGAGTCCAGAAAGCTGGAAAGTGGTGTTCGTTATACCAGGGTTGCTCTGCATATTTAGTTCTTTTGTATTCTTGCTATTCTCAACAGGAGAGAGAATTCTTGATTAAGTTATGGGTTTTGCATGCCAAGCTCCCATTGTTCATACTTCTCTGTGGAGACTAGAGAAGTTTTGCTGGTGAACCTGCTGGTCTAGTCTAGCATACCATTCTAGTTACCACAAAAGGGTATAGAACTTGAGGGATCCAAAACGATTTGTGCAAGTCAACAATAATGTTATATTCCACCATATCATACTTGACTAGGAAGGTTTTACTGAATTGAAAAGCCATTCAAAATTTGATAGTGGTCAGTGTAGGGTAGATAAACTACTGAAAATTGTTTGATGTATTTGTTGAATTTTTTTTCTGTCTTTTATACATGGGTTTAGTACATGAACCCAAATGCTTGTACTTGGATTCCACTGAGGAAAGAAAAACTAAAAATAAAATCCTTGCATATTTTCATGAATAAATAACTACATTTATGTTTATATTTTCCTTCATAGATTCCATAATTAGACACTACCAAAATGTTTCCTGATTGTGAAATGTTGAGGTTATATGATTGGCCATAGAGAAAATAAAGGTATCCCCGCATAATTTGGAAGATTTGTTTCCCCCTATAAATTTTACTTTCATACAAATTTATGACATTCTATTTGGTTATAACATAAATCAGTTTGGAGATGATCATTATGGACGACACACAGTTCGGGGTATATGCATCTTTTAAAGATCTTTTTGCCGATGCCGATTGGTGGTGCTAACGTATACAAATTACCAACTGCATACATTTGATGTGGTTTTTGTTTTTAGTTTTTGGTTTTTATATATATATATATTTATCTTTTTTAAATGAAAAACAAAAATGAGTTTAATAAGCTTCTTGGTGACGTTAATTATGTGTTCTTTTAAAGAGATTAATTATTATATACGAATTAAAATTGATAAAATAAGAAATACATTTGTATTAAAAAAGTATATATTTGTAAAATCAATCGTAACTTTATAAATAATTTCATATAGTTTTCAAAAAAATAAAAATAAAATTATTTTATAGTTTGTAACTATGTAGAGGTAAAACCCCTAACAAATTCAACAAAAGAAAAAAAAAAAAAGTAGAACCCCTAACAACCGTTTAAAGTAAAAGCCTTCTATATGGCTAAAGTAAAATCTTATTAAAAAGAAAAAAAGAATTAAAAATAGAAATATATACCTTTTATTTTTATTAAAAATTGCAGCCTGATTTTTTTTTTCTTTCTCCGTTTTTCCGTTTGTGTTTTCTATTTTTCTTTTCGACCTCCTACAGTCCAGTCCCAGCTCGACTTTGGTACGGAGAAGAACCCCCCTTCACATTTTTAAAAACCTTTCTCTCGCTTTCTGATCTCAATCCGATTGGCAGTTGAACCTCGGGAACCCAAGGTATTCTTTCATGGAAATTTTCAATTGTTCTTTTTGGAAATTTTACGCATTCATCACTTTGGTTATCAGTCCGAAGGGGTCCAAGTACACCTGATACCGGATTTTTTTTATTTTCTTTTCAATTTTTGTGTTAACTATTTGGTTTTAGGCGTGGTAGCTTCTCCATAGACTGTTTGAATGTCGGTTTTTTGAAATTTTTAGTTTTTTAGGGATTTCTTGATAAATTGTATGGATCAAGAGCTTGGTTAGTGGGAAATTTGGGAAAAGAAATGAGTAATTTTGTTTTTTCTTTCTCTTTTAATGACAGTTCAATTTTTTCGAAAACTAAATTATTGGTAGGTTCGTAAAGAAGGGATTGTCTTTGAAATGTGAATATGTCTATGGTCATTGGTAGTTCTGTTAATTGGCTTTAAATTCTTTTGAAATTTTGAGTTTGCTGCTTAGCCTTTGATGTTTCAATTGAAGTCAGATATATTTTCTTCGTCATTCTACCAATTCAAATAACGATTATAATATTTTGAGGCTTTGCCCGCTTTGGTGGCAATGCATTTATATGGCTTGGGCTTCATGACCAAAGTGGTATAGTCCAACTTATCATTTCTATTTGACGATAATTCTATGTTATTTGAATCTTCCCACTAGCATGTTATTTTCTGGTTCTGTTTTTATCTGTATATTTTGCTTCAAGTTTTTGTTAATAGTGAATTTCCAGCAAAATCTCCTAAAAAAAAAAAGAAAAAGCAAAATCTGACTCCTTGTGCTGCAGAAAATTTCGAAAACACAAGACAACTTAGGCTTCTTCACTATCTGTGGGAATGAAGCGCAAGAAATGGTCGGAGCTGGAGGAACAGACCCTCCTTGCCAAGTACTCTGAGCTCCTTAAGTCGGGAACTCTAGCTAAGCTCAAGACCCGTGAGAAGAAGTTCAAGCCCATTGCGGAGCACGTTAACTCCTTGCACCACATCCATGATCCGATCACCTTCCCTTTCAAATGGTCTTGGCGTGATGTTTCTATTAAGGTCCAGAACATGCGGCACCAATACCTGGGTGTCAAGCAAAAGATTCGGGTTTCCAATGACGAATTCAACTGGAATGATGGCGAAAACCACTGGGAGAATTTCTTGAAGTACAAGGAGGTCTTTGGGGATGTGGAGCTTGATCCTAAGGGAAAGAAATCGTGTGACAATGTCAATGTTTTTGGTGATTGTGCAGACTTGGGTTTTGGAATTGACTGCGAAGATTTAGAAGAGGATGACGAAGAAGAAAGTTTGGAAGGAGAAGATGATGATGATGATGAAGATGTTGGCGGTCGTTGTGGTGGTGGTAGTGGTGGTGGTGGAGATGGTGTTGGTAGTGATGATGGTGATGATGATGATGACAGTGGTGGTGATGATGGTGAAGTGGGGGACGAGATTGTTGGGAGTGAGGGTGAATTTGGGGCTGTGAGAGAAATTGGGGATGTGGGTTTTTCTCGGAAGAGGAAATTGAAGAAAGGGATATCAGTAAATAGGAGGTTGGGAGTGGCTAGTGCACAAATTTTGGAGTTGAGGGATGTAGTGCTGAAAAGGGAAGAGAGGAGGAGAGAGAGAGACTACAAGAGAGAGAAAGGTGAGGCAAACAGGGAAGAAAACAGAAAAGAAGCTGAGCATAGGAAGGAGAAAAGAAGGAATGAAAGGGAAGAGGGGTTGGATAACAGGGAATTAGAATTGGAAGAGATGCAGGCGATGTGGGTGAGAAAGGAATATGAGAAAAGACTGAGGTTAGAACGAGAATTCAATGAAGAGGAACGGTGGAGCAGGATGAGGATGGAGGAGAAGAGAGAAGAGGATGAGATGGAGTGGAGGGAGAGAATGGTGGGTATGCAAATTGAGCATGAGAAGCAAATGATGCAAATGCATGCTGAGGCATGCCAGAACCAAATGCAGATTCTTGGACTGATGGCTAGACTCGTTTGTCAATTTGTCGGGTGGGCAAATGATGGGTTGGGAGGTGGATTAGGGTCTTTGCCACCTCAAGTGTTGCAGAATTTGCAGCATCCTGGTGGATTGGGCGACAATGAGAAGCCTGATGCCAATTCTCCTTCAAAGTTCATATGAACTGTAACTCAACCTCCCTGATACATACATTGTATTGTAGCTTCTACCTAATGTTTAAATTAGTTGATTTTGATTATTTTAGGTACAAATTGCAACCGGAAAGAACTCTGTTTGTAATTCCATAATCAATGTCTACTTGCATATTTCAGAGTGGCATATTCTTTCAAATTTCAAGCCACCAATTGTATGTATCTATTTGTTTTTGGTCCATTATCTATTATTTGATGTAAAGGTGTGGTAGCTGATAGTGTTATGACATCAAAACGATGCTTTGCTAATTTGCTTTCTAAGACCCCCAATAGCATAAAATTGTTCTGTCTTCTGTTTGGCGCATCATATGCCCCAGATAATGAAGCATATAAACAGGTTATTTGTTGGTGGCATGGCTCAAAGAATAATAATAACTTGAGGCAACAGTATTTTTTATCTAGTCTTTATTCCAAACAGCTGCTATTAGAGTTGCAGGAAGATCATGAGGGTAAGAAATTATTCATCATCATAATCATGTGGTGGATAGAGCAGGAGAGAAACTTCTGTTGGCTGGGAAATTGATTTCTTGGTCAACAATTATAAAGGAGGAAGAAATTTCAAGAATTGGTCCATTGACTCCTAAATGCGGAAACTATAGCATACTAGCTATGAAACTTGGAAATATCATCTAAGAGCATCTCCAATGGTGAACGTGGATTGCTATATATGTGGCATAGAAATAGACACTGTCTAAATTTACATGGTATAAATGCACATTCAATTTAAAAATTGTTCTCCAATGGTAATGTGCACAAATATTATTTATGGTTATTAATTAATTATATATTTTATTAAGTATTTTTAATTTTTGAACAAATTAGATTTTTAAAGTAAATTTTACTTTTTAGGCAACTTGACAATGTCTGACAGAGTCTCCAGAAGTAGACATTCTCCTTAACAATGTCTAGGCCACGTCAACTTGACATTCATTTTAAACATTACCATTGGAGTGTATTTTTTCAAAATAATATCCATATTTACTTATGTGGCATGTTAATTTTAATAATTCACATTCTATTGGAGATGCTCTAAGTATTATAGTAGAGTTACCAAATAAATATACTAATAATATTATCAAAAAAAATAAAAATATACTCATATGTAAACAAAATTACTCATCTATTTCATATGGTAGCCTCACAGCCCAATTTTTATTATTATAAAGTTTTTTAGACAAAAGGTTTCTGCAAATTATTTTTCTAGTTGAGATACATTTTTTTATTTATTTTTCCTCTTATTTAGAAGAAAAAAAGAAGAAACTGTTGTCCAATAAAAACAAAAAAGGAAGAAAAATAAAACAGACTTTTAATAGTTTTTGTAGTGTTTGACGAGTGTATATTGAAGGATACATTTAATCTGTATCCCTAAAATTTACATTAATAACAATTTGATCTTTTGAATTTTTAAAATTACAACTGATAAATTTATACATGAGAAGTGAATGAACAATACAAGAGAAATGATGGTATTTGAAATTGATAATATTTTTGAAAGCAAAGGATCATTTTGCATTCAAATTAAATTCCAGAAAGTGGATGAAATTAATCCTAAAATTAACTCATGCCACATGGTAAAAATCTATTGGATGGAGTACGAGTACCCGGTGCAGTTGAGTAGTAGGTAGGACTTGTTACCCTGGCTTCCTTGTCGTGCTGTGCTGAGCCAGAAACTTGTGCGACAAAATCAGTCTCTGATTCTCGCTTTTTCTCTCGAAAATCGATCTCTTTTTGGGTTTTCTCCACTCACTCCTTCTTTCTGATTCATTTCTCTCTCTCTCTCTCTCCGTCCAAGCCGCTTCTCTCTCTTATCCTTCATTTTTCTTTAGGTATACTTTTTTTTTTTTTTTTTGGTTTTGGGTAATTTGCGGTGCCTTTATCTTCGGATTGCATTTGTCTGTATATATATAGATATGCATGTATGTTTTGTATATATGCATATATATTTTGGAGAGTCTGAATTGTTCAGATTATTTTTCAAATAGTTGTGGATTGTCTGGTTTTTGTCAACTATGCCTCCCTGCATAACCAGTTTTTCACGTTGACTTTGTTCTCGTTTTCGTTTCTATTTTGTTTTTGTCTTTGCTTCGATTTTGGAATATTTTTCCAGAGGTTATATGCCTAAATGTGGTATACTTTGTTTGCATGTATAAGAATCTTTGTGTTGGAATTTGTCTAGCTGTTGAAAATATATGTTAGAGTGCAATTGTTTGGGTTTATCTCTTTTTTCTGAAATGATAGAAGTGGTGAACTAATTGAATTCCTTAATTTGAAACTGAAGCTCAATGGACAATGATTGGATTTTCTTGATTCTGTAACATGATTTAAAAAACAAAAAAAAAATTTAAACTTGGAAAATAGAAGAGGAAGAAGAAGAACATCATGTAATTCTTGATGAAGCAATGCGGAATAGCAAGTTTGTTAAACTTTCATAATGATTTACGAGCATAAGCTGTGGACTTAGAACTTTGTGTAAGATGGAACTCAAGATCATAAACTAGGAGTAGGTGAAGGATATTAAGACCTTCAGTCTATATGGTATTTTGTTTTATTGCAAAATTATCTTCAGTCTTCATGGCTAAGTGGTTAATATAATTTTTCCAACTTTAATAGCTTTCATTTTATTCCTTCTTTTAGAAAAATTTAATGAAGAGATTTTATATATGGACTAATATAAGTGGCAGCGTACTCATCGACGTCACATTGTTCTCTGTAATATTGCAATCACGATTTTCTATCGGTCTCTTCTTCTATGTTGCTTGACTCTCAGCTCATTTTCCATCTTCAGTTGGGAATTGTCAGACGAACCCGCATTTTCCTGTAAAATACTTTTGGAAACTTCTTAGTTGGTTATTTGATTAAGATGTTCATAGGTTCTTTAATTTGACTTCCACTTTTCTTTTGTTTTTAATCATTTATTCGATGAGAAGGTCGCAAAGCTCGAGAAATCCAGGAATGACACCTCCAATCCTTTCATTGGTTCTGCCTTCTGAGACTGGTCGAGTTCTCAGTATTCAGTCTCACACAGTTCAGGTATTGGTGCTTTCCTTTATGCTTACCTTTTTTTGTTTGTTAAAAAAAAACTGGAAATAATAATATGATGATTAAACTCGAAGCCAAGCCAATTAATTTAAGAAAGTCTAGTTTTTCTTTTACTGATACTGTAGTTGTGGATGACCTGATTGTTGTGTTGGCTTGATGTGGAAAATCTTATTTTATTTTATTTTTTACTTTGCTTTGGGTTTTTTAGAGGTTAATTGCTGCTGCACAAGTGCTTTCTTTATTGGTTATGTGGTTCCATTATTGATTAATTCAAGCTTGTCTATATGTAATTCTCAACGGTATTATTTGGTTAGATTGAGGAAAATGGACCAGAAAATGCTTTTGTTATGTGACTGAAAATATCATGTTGGTTAAGAGTTTATTTGAAAGGTTTCTTCTTCACCCCTTTGGGAAAAGCTGCTTTGAAGTCTGTGTAGAACTCAGATGATTAGATAGAGTACAACTTAGTGGTGCATATAAATACAAAGAAAGCCTTTTATGGCATATCCCAGCTCACATTTCTTTAGATGCTGAATATGACTGGCCATGCATTCTATGGTATATCTCACCAATTGACTTGTTTTCTAGAGTTACAGCAGTAGTATTTAGAGTACTACAAGTATGGTAGAATTTCTTGGTCCAAAAAGTGCGGAAAGGCAGGGTGATGGCTCAAATGATTGTTGCACATATTGTATAAATTCCCTATTTTTGGATTTGTATGCATCGCTTAAATAAAGACCAACATGGTTTGGTTACTCCCTTCTTTTCATATTCTTGATTTGTCTGGTTAAAAGTTTGGAAGTGCCATGGCATCATATGTTTTCTCTGTGCAGATGAAATGATTAATGTATTTGTCTGTATTGTATCATGGTCCATTATCAATTAAACTAAGTCTAAATGTAAAATTAGTACCAAACACAAATGCAGCGACCAATTTTTGTGAAACTTATTATTTTGGATGCAAAGCAAAGTACATCCTTCTACAAGTTTTTGAATATCCTTATGTGTAAAGTAATAATAAATTTATTGGTGGGTGATTTAATCGACATTTCTAGGATATGCATCCATGGTTGGCAGATGCAGTGGCTATGGTAGGTTTGTGACTAAGGTAGGCCATGGCCGTGGTTACTAACTTGTATATCATTCTCTATTCATTAAATGGATTCTTCAGTGGACATGACGTGAGACAGAATAGTTACTCGATTTTTGAATCACATGGGCCTGTATCTGTCCTTGTTGTTGTCTTTTGGTTGTATTCAGTTTGAATCTAGGATTCACTGTCGTTTTAAGAGAGGATATTTCTCATGATCTATGCACTACTATTTATAATGAAAGGGCTAAAGTGTCACTATTTGATGTGCTGCCAGGGAAAGGACTCGAAAATAATGTGCCTTGTCCCACATCTCATGGTTACCAAAGATGGACTGCCTAACTGTTAAGTTCGTTTATAATGATCCAACTCAGTTTGAATCTAGGATTCACTGTTGTTTTAAGAGAGGGTATTTCTCGTGATCTATGCGCAACTATTGATAATGAAAGGGTTACGCCTTGTCCTGCTTATCATGGTTACCAAAGATGGACTGCCTAACTGTTCAGTTCATTTATAATGACCCAATTCAAAATTGGACCCCATGTAACTTCTGAGTTTTTAGGATTTGCAAGTGGATCAGGGAAATAATTTATGAGAAGTACCGAGTACGTCAACCTTAAAGAGGTAACAACTGTCTCAGTGGAGGATACCTAAATAGTAAAACCACTTGAGAATTTTTTTTGTCTTAGATGTCTTAAAGAACAAGAACTTATGCCATGGTATGTTGAAGGCATTTGTTTTGTTTTTGTTAGATGACGCTTTAAACTTGGGTCTTAAATATTGGGCTGAATTATCAAATTGGCAAAATTTAGTGTTGTTGAGATGGGAATGATGATAAGAAGTAATGGAATTTTGTATTATTGTATTGGAGAACTGGTGGGGTAGAATATCAATGTATTCATATGGAACATGCTCGTATTATTAAAATAGTCTCCTCCTGCTATGCAAATACGGCAGTGGATGGGGGAGCATCTGTATCGAAACAATGCAACATGAGTAATGGAATGGGATTTGTATTGGATGTGGCTGGAGGTACCTTGGACACTGGCCAGTACATTATGGCAGTTGGGAGTGCTTTTCAGGGATGCAGGTTGACTTTTAAAAGCAGTAAATGAGTTTGGCTAGACCTCTTGAAATGCAATTTAAGTACATTTGTAATAGGAGGATGGTTTCAACTGAGGGGTAGAATTTGTTGCATGATGGCCAAAGTTGGATGGCAACAAATGCAGCTTCACATTTGGAGGCACATGTAATTGAAATAGAGGAGGGAAGCTTTCAAATGAGGATGGTTTTGGGCTGTGAAATGTACAGAAGACCAGACAGATTTAAAATAGATTACTATGTCCTTGTTTCAAAAAATATTTACTTTTTAGTTTAAAAGACCTATTTATATTTTATGCTTTGAAAAAGATAAAAAGACTAAATTAGCAGGATTTTTTTTTTTGTTATTTATAAAATGTTTATCTATCATAATTTCCTTTTTTTGTAACATTTTATCAAATCATAATTATGTCTCTTGTAACGTAGAAGAAAAAGTCGAAGGAATAAAAAATAAAAGATGACCTAACTATGTTAAGTGCCCCATCGACTACCTTACCTTATAGATCAGTCTTTATGTTTTGGTTAAAAATAAGTCAACAAGAAAAAAATATCTAACTATATTCAAGTTCCATGCAACCAGTGAAGGCTTCATAAATTACTACCTGGGCAAGTAAAGAAATAGTTAAATAGTTTATGGAGAATCAAATTTAAATAACTGTGACCCTTAAGACGTGCATCTACACCAAACCAAATAACAAAGGCCTCCTCATGCATTTATCTATTGGTTTGATTTGTAGATACTCCTTGTCATATCCTTGTTGTGAATTGCAAAAAATTAATGCATGAATTTTCTTTCTGAATTTATAAATTGTGCAGTTCTGAGATTTATATGCGAGAAGCAAATTTCATCTGTTGGCATTTGATCTAAAACCTTATTGTCGTTGACTACCCTTATTTTCTTCAACTTTCATTATTTCAAATGTCTAAAATTTATGGTTCCATTATCTGTATAATGTATCTCTTGCAATACCTTACTTCTTTGCTACTTTCTTCCCTGTAGGGATATGTTGGAAATAAATCTGCAGTCTTCCCTCTCCAACTATTAGGCTATGATGTTGATCCAATCAATTCAGTGCAGTTCTCAAACCACACAGGTAAGCTACTTCTTTTACTTAATTCAAACAGTTTCAGAACTCTTGAGGCCTGATATATGGTGCGATGTCAGCTGTTCATCTGCACAAGTTCAGGGCTTCAGGCATGCAATCCTATTTAAGATGATTGTGATGTCATGAATTCATGATTAAATTGATCTTAAAATGTTGCAGGATATCCAAGTTTTAAGGGTCAAGTTTTAAACGGCCAACAATTATGTGACTTAATAGAAGGCCTTGAAGCAAATGATTTACTATACTACACTCATTTACTAACAGGTATCACTCATAGTTTTGTTTTTTATGGATTTTGTTATATGCTAGGCTAGTCAATATCTCTTCTAGAATTATGTAATACTATTTTTGCACGATAGAGAGGGAGGGAGAGAAAGAGGAGGGGGGGGAGGGCGGGNGGGGGGGTGGGGTTGGTTCAGGTTTTATGAGACAGAAAAGTCTGCACAAGATAAAGATGAAGGATTAATAATTAAATAAGTAATCATTATTTAATGCCTAGAAGGATTTGTTTAAAATGCAAGATTTAATTTGGAAACCTCATGCTTATTGAGATAATATTTGAATAGTTCCTTTGATTTTCCTTTAATTGTTTTCCACTATACCTATGTTTGTTTAGCTCTTGCTAATTTTGATATATTTAATTTTTTGAACTTATGTCACCTATGAAGAAAACTCATTTTTAATTGATATACTGCAGGTTATATAGGTTCAGTTTCTTTTTTGAGCACTGTGTTGGAAGTTGTCAATAAGCTTCGTTCTGTAAATCCAAAACTGACATACGGTAAGTAAATAATGTGATAAATCAATATTCCATTGACCATAGCTGTTGAGATGGCGAGGTCACAGCAAATTTCTGTTGCCTGAACATTTGTATTGAGGCAGTTAAGAAATAAAGCCTAACCCATTAAAGGGCTATTGTTTTCTTGCTTTCTTTTCAAACCTGCATTCTACTTGTTTTTCTCGCTATTGCATTAGACTTATTTAGAAAATATAGAAATCTTAGTTTTTCATATGAATCACACGTCTAATGCAAAACTATAAGATATGTGGCAGCATGTTGATAGAAAATTGCCATAACTTATGGTTGTGACAAATTAAATCAAGCTTCTCAAGTTAATATACACTGGAATTAAAATTGGATTTTCTGCAACAATTGGAATGAAATGCTGTTGCTTTTGTCTCATAGTAGCTTGTAATTGAATTTTCAGTATTTAAAGTTAGTATGTAAACATGAAAGGAACACCTTTATTGATGATGTTTTGTGGAAATATTTTTTCCTTGCTTGGCCAATTCTAGAAGGGAATAGTTATCTAAGATTTGTTTTCTTATTTGTTTCCTAATTAGTTTTTTATTCCCCCCCCCCCCCCCCCCCCTCTCTCTAGTTTTTTAAACTATATATTTTTCTGCATTGTTTCCTTTGTGATTCCTTGATTGTCTATGTATATAATTCTCCATGCAATCTTTAGAAAATAACTACGAAACACTATTCACTTTTCCCCTCCAAAAGCTTCTTCAATTGAAAAGAATTATTTGTCAGTCATTTTTGACAACCACTATGTTGCCACTCCTTAGTAACCTGCAACCTTTCTGCCATCTTGTAAACAACGTACAGCACCTAAAACCTTAAACTACCCTTGGTAAGAAATATAACATTAAATGCTACAACACTGCTTATTACCTCCTTTCCCTAATTAACGCTGTTTATGAAGGATCACCGTGTCAAATGCCTCTGGATACTCAAAAAAACCCTTAAGGTAGCACTGAAATGTTTTGCAGCATGAATGCTAACTATCCACATTTTCCATAATCGCCCAATAACCATGATCTTATGTTCTTGCAAATGGCTCCATAGCCTGAAGTCTTTAAGATCTGTGGGGCCTATCTTTTACAAAAAAATAGCTGTAAAAGATGCAGTCATCTTATATTGCAGAGAATGAAAATCCATTAAACTTATAAATTTTCAGCTGATTTGTGACTGAGGAGTGTGTAATTCTGTCTCAAGAGAATGTGCTTGTTCATCTTATTTATTGCTTGTTCCCCTTTTTTCTCATTAAATTCTTGCCCCCCCGTCACCAGTCTGTGATCCAGTTATGGGTGATGAAGGAAAGCTTTATGTCCCTCCAGAGCTGGTATCCGTCTACCGAGAGAAGGTAAGCAACCATCTTTTCTTGTATGGCTCACTAGTATATCTTTATATTTTATCCTTTGTGTATGTGTAAATTGAATTGTTTGGATGTTATTTCTGCTTCTGTGCTTTATGTTTGGGATGATCTAATAAACTAAATAACTTAAGGAAGAATTTAAGATTGAATTGGCCCATTCATGTTATTATTTCTCCATGTAAGCTTAGTTAATTGGAGTCTAAATTTGTTAATGGTTACTTTTTGATACACAATCTAATTAGGTAGTTCCAGTGGCTTCAATGTTAACTCCTAACCAGTTTGAAGCAGAACAATTAACAGGGTTCAGGTAATTTCAGATAGCACATTATACAATAAGTAAATCTCACATTATTGATTTTTAATTATTGAACTACTGTCTAGTTGGATACGCAACTGCAACTGATTTTCCTTTTTCTATTAATGTATCAGATCTCGATGAAATTTTCTTTTTTGGGTCTGAGTATCAGTATATTGAAGGTTAGATTAGGCGTTTAAAACAAATTATTAATTTTTTTTAATATATACTTCATTTTCAAAATCAATATTTATATGTTAAAACCTTTTAACCTTTTACTAAATTTGTGATCTAGTCATTTGATTATCCAAGATACTATTTTAAAAAGAAGGAAAATAGGGTGCCATTTGGTAACGTGTTTGATTTTTGTTTTCTTTTTCCTACTAAATTAAGCGTAGTTTGCTTATTTCAATTGTTTGTTAGTGGTAGATAGACATCTCAATTAATGGTAAACCTAAGGAGGGGGAAAAAAAAACAATCGAAATAAGCAATTTGAAATTGTGTTGGTTTTTAATTTTTTCCTTCACATTTGTATCTAATTGATATGGCTAACAAACTCTAACTACCACTAACTAACAAACAATTGAAGTAAGCAAACTGCACACAATTTAGTTAAAAAAAAAAAACATGTCAACAAACAGCACCTGAAATTCCTTTTTTCTTTTTTTTACCAAAATATTTGTGAACTAGTTTCTTGGAAAAATATGGATATCATTTGAAGAAGCAAGATGATTATTTCAACTCATAATGGAAGGAAATGAAGTATGGATTTGTCAGAACATACAACACTGCTTGCCTGTTTCTTCCTTTTTTCTGTTCTCCAAAGGATACTTCCTACATGCACAGCACACACAAAATTACCTTATTAAACTTCAGGCTAATAAAATATAAAGTCCGTGTCTGATTAAAAGCAAAAGCTGTTTGTTTCTAATGGTGATGGACATTTGTTTAGTTGCATAGATGGTGTTAGCCTGTTAAGTCTCACACCATTGTATTGCATTGATTTTGAACTTTTTGCTTTTTATTTGGTAATTAGTATGAGTGACACAAATACTATGTTTCTATTTACAAAGAATAGAAAGCAATAATAGTATTGCACCATTTGCTTTCTAAAAAAGTCATTTGTCACAGGATAGGGTCTGAAAAAGATGGCCGCGAAGCTTGCAACATTCTTCATGCTGCTGGACCTTCAAAGGTTTCATTATCTACATTTTTATGTTCCCTGAATAACAATTAAATGCTTGAACCTCTGATATGATTACTTTTAATATAACCAATCCTAGAATTTGATAAATGACTAGGAATCTAGGATGAGAAATGGTAAATTCACCCACATGTTCACTATTGTGAAAAAAGGGGAAAAAGGGAAATTAAGGCTTGAAACATGTTCAATGGCGAAAGATTAGTTTAACTTCATATGGCATTGAGACTAAAATCTTACCCACTAAGACTGAATTTTTAGTTATTTCCACAAGAGAGCCAAACAATTTGAAGTAAAAAAGATATTTCTCACGCAATAACAAGCATTTCATATATGTTGAAAAGCTTTTGAATAAAGTTTTATTTTTTTACTGAAAAATGAACAGAACAAATGATTTTTTTTTAAAACATCTTTGAGCTCAATCTCTTTCTCTCTCATCTTATGTATATTTGTAATGTACTGTGTAATTTGTTATCAATCTCAGGTTGTGATTACAAGCATTTGTATGGATGGCAATCTTCTCCTCATTGGTAGTCATCAAAAGGAAAAGGTCTGTTTTCTTGTACTTAAGGTTTGAGATTTAAGTTTGGTTTAAACTTAGAACACGTTTGGTACGTGGAATGAATGCAGTAAGAGATTAACTAGTCCTTCATATTACCTTTTCCTATGATTGATGCATTTTCAAATTAAGGATTAGCTATTCCTTTTAAAAAACGTAGAATTCATATTCCCATATTTTATTCTAGATTAGCTTTAAATGTATCCTTATCATATTTGTAAAAAAAATAAAAATTAGATGGTTTATCATATAGTAAAAATATAGAATTTTAATTTTAATTAAAAAAAATATTTATAAAGGCTAAAATTTGAATAGAATTTAATATTCTTATCAAACATATAAATAGGAATAATTATTCCTGAACCTTGTTTTTATCCCAAGAATAGCTATTCCCATTTTAATAGGAATAATCATTCTGTAAACCAAACATGCCCTTAATAATTGTGCTGCTTTTATTTTGTTTCTGTGACCGGATTTTTTGGATGAATGATAAGGTATTGGATTGAGGTTTTAATTTGGAATTAAATTTAGCAGTCTAGTATCTAAACAAATTTTCTTTAAAGCTTATAAGTGGTGACAGGAAGTAAACAAGTAGCACAACTATTAATGAAGTTGACCTTGATGTTAAACTAACTAGTGACATAAGCTATAAGTAGCAAAGATTTTAATTGTTACATTTGTCATCTCTGTTCAATATGAGATTAACAAGTAAAACTTTTGCTAGATTATACTGTTTACCGGAATTTATCTTAATCAGTATCTTCTTCCCACCAATTTTTGTTATGCCTTACGGAAAATAGGTGAATAATAACTCTTAGATGGTAATGGAGGCTTGCACTGTGTCATCAACTTGCTGCATCATCAGCTCATATTGTAAACCTTTCTCTGATTTGAAATTACGACAAAAATCATTTTTTTGGTTAGTTTCCTTATTGTTAAAATTTAACATTTACAATTGAAATTTCTGTACAGTCTATAATATTTTGATGTTGCGAATTATAATTATGTAAAAAACACTTTTTATTTTATTTCCCATCATGTGTATGCAAATAGTAAAGATATGTCTGTTTGTGGGAACATGTTAGTTAATATGTGTCTATGCTTGACTTGATATCTTTTCAAGATTCTTTATTCACAATTTCTTTTACGTTTACATTGTTGTCAAAATACATGATTATTAGTTTACCATGCTTTAAATTTTCACTGAACACTTGAACATGATAGGGTCAGTTGCCGGAGCAGTTCAAGATTAAGATTCCCCAAATTCCTGCATACTTCACGGTATGTCCTTGAAATTTTATTCATCTTCAATGTTTTGTTGACGCTATCCTGTGCACCGTAGTATTGGTATGGAAAAGATCATCCCCAATCAAATCTGTGTTTATTAATTTTATACTTATGCGCCTTCAAAATCAATTAGTATTAGACCCTAGCCTTGATGACCAAAATTTCTGCTATCCAAGCAGTCAGAAGCTTTCCAAATCCTCTAGAATGAATTTTCAGTCAATTTCTACCATTGCTGCTGTCCGCCACATGCTTCCACCTGTAGTGGCCTTTAATGGTCAATTAGTAGTAGCTCATCACCTCAGAACTTCATGGCTAGTTCAAATGCCAGTGACCGCATCTTGTTGGAGTCTCCATGCGTGTCCTCGTGCCACAAATGGTAGATTGTTTTCAGCCAACAATAATCTCTAGCTTCTTTCCCTTTTCAATATTTTTCTGTCTCCTTTCCTTTTTCTCTCATCTTTATCCCGAAATGCTCTGCAGCAACTTTTTTTACAAATTTTAACAAATTTGAAAAAGATACTAAAGATTTAAGGGACAGGATTTAATTTTTTACATTGTATTGGCATCAACATTTACATAAACTAAAGAGACCTCATTTTATGCTTCAATTAGGATGCATATTCCCGTTTATAAAGAGCTCTTGTAGATTCACAATTATTTTAATATGCTTTTAGGGAACAGGGGATCTTATGACTGCACTTCTACTTGGTTGGAGCAACGTAAGTTCTCTTAAGATGTGGTATAAAACCGACATCTTTCCTTTTCTTGCTAATATCCTTTTGTTTATGCTAACTATTTTTCTTGGTGCATTCCAGAAATATCACGACAACCTTGGCAAGGCAGCGGAGCTTGCAGTATCATGCTTGCAGGTATTGGATTGTTTCCTTGAGTTTTCAACATAGTTTGAATCTAACACATAAATGACCTGGTAAAAAATGCATATGGTCATTGCCATCTGGGTTTATCTCATGAGATACGGGAAGCCTGCTTTAGTCTTTTAGTACATGTCTTTAATTGCCGGAGATCTGATATTATAAGATGTTTACATCAATTTAATTTTTTCTTTTAAACTACGTAGTGGATATGCTTAAATTTTTTTTTTCCATACATAGTCAAATATTGGTCTAACGATTTATGATGTAAGTTGGAAGGCATTGAATATTTTCCAACAAGTTTCTATGCTGCTCACGCTTACACCAATTAGTGTCTCGGGAAGAGTTGGTTTGACATCATTAAATAGTAGTTCATAGTTTAATTGTGTTGCTAGAACCAAGAGGGTTAGAAAAAAGATTTTGACTGACAGAAACATCGAATAATTTCAGGCACTTTTGCAGAGGACACTGAACGACTACAAAGAGGCTGGACATGATCCCAAATCAAGCAGTTTGGAGATTCGATTGGTTCAGAGCCAGGATGACATTCGTAACCCTAAAGTTAATTTCAAAGCTGAAAGATTCAACTGAGTGGGCGATAAAGCATCAAAGTACATTAATACTCACATTTCATTTGGAAGAACAATATATGCCATGATTGTGCTCTTGCTCAAAAGTTTGGGTGGGTCATGGCGTAAAGCTGTAAGGAAAAATACTTTTTTTTTCCCCTCTTGTTTTGAAGTTATAGCCAGCATTGAAAGACTAATTTCCCCTGAAATTGAAACATGTAAATGTGGCAACTTCTGTTTGTGGAGATTTAGCAAACTACTACTTACAGTATACAAACTATACAAATACATGGTATACGTTGGGGTTAGGGTTTGTATCAGGAAAAAAGAAAGAAAGAAAGCTTTTTATTTATTTATTTCCACTCTATGCCTACAACTCGACTTGGCAACGTGTTGTATTTGTGTTCGTGTTAAAATTTTCTTATTTAAACTGATCCGTTAAGCTTTCGTGTTGAAATATATAAATTCAAATCCGTTTATAAATTATTNTAATCTGTTACTAACCCGTTAACACGTTAAATTTATTTTCAAAATTACTTTTAAAAAATTTAAAAATATATATAATTTATAATTAAAAAATAATGAAGCACATACTGACATATTCTAATTTATAGACAATTTTAATGTTTTATTTTATAGTAATAATTCTGAGATTGAAATATGAATATATTTGGCTGCTTTTGATTAGCAGTCACAGCAGCATTTGTGGACATTGCTAAAGTGGAAGATGACTCTCTCCACNAGCACATACAGAGATATTCTAATTTATAGACAATTTTAATGTTTTATTTTATAGTAATAATTCTGAGATTGAAATATGAATATATTTGGCAGCTTTTGATTAGCAGTCACAGCAGCATTTGTGGACATTGCTAAAGTAGAAGATGACTCTCTCCACTGTCATCTAATATATGTAAACAATAGATAAAAGGGCTTCTAACTCTCAAGAACATGATTTTAATATCATTCTTAAACATTTAAAAACATATTAATAAGTTTCATATCTCTTCTATGATATAGGAACCTTTATTTTTAAAATTTTTGCTTCTTGACTTGGCAAGTTTGCGAGTGCCAATAGGATGAGATGATGGGGTAGGTAATTGGACAGTGGCCGACATTCTTGAAGTACCTACCGTGCTCCCAATCAAATAACTCTAAAGACTACCAATCAAAGAATTGAAATCCTTCTTCCACCACATGCACAAATACAACAACATTGTCTCCCAAAAAACAAAAAATTCGACAAACCACAGTGAAAATTCAAAATAGAACCGGAGAGAGGCAACATAAATTGAAGAAAAATTAAGCTTACTTCTTGTTATATGAGGGAGACGATCCGTTATCAACCCAATCCGTTTCAGCTAGATCCAAATCTGTAAAAAATATTTGTGTTCGTGTAGTATTAACATGTCGTGTTAAAATTTATCAGGTCTACCTACAATCAAATTTGATGAAATTGGAGGTGGACCAATCAGTAGTAGGATAATTTGGGCACCCCCACCCATGGCCATGCTATGCCAGTGATTGAAGAAACAAAATTTATGGACTACACATTTTATTCTCTCTTTTTCTTTTTTTCTTTTTTTATATTGTAATTTTCGAAATCCACAATTTTATTTTATTTTTTAACCGAATCCCCAAATTTCAATAATTTTTGTTCCAAGCTAAAAACATAATCTAGGGAAATTAATTTTTTTTTTTTTTTAAGAAATTGAAAATTATCTTTTGCTTTTCTGCTTAATTTGGTGTAAGTGAACCATGTCATGCAAAAAAAAACTAGACAAATTTGATATGATAAATAAAATTAATAACTACGGAGAGAGAGATTACTTTTTTATATTATTATAAATATTTTGCTGCATTGAACGTAAATCCACAATCCACATACTATTACCTGTTTGGAGAAATCAAATAATATGCGAAACAGAAGCTTGATTGAATGATTCAATGTCGGGCGTGAGCAAGTATTTGTTGTAAAGCCATCTAGATATGTTGACAGCATTTCCAACACTTTCCTCTGCGAAGGCATTCCTACTGTTTTGCCAATCATTTGTGAGCTTTATCCACTCCCTCCTCCAACTCTTCATTTGGAAATTATTACCCTCTTTTAAGCTTTCTATTAGAAATTTGAAATATGTCGCCGCTCGAGGACCATAGTATTCTCGTAAAAGCCCATTCCAGTACTTGTTTCCTGGAAGCAAAGTAAATAACCAAAATTAAATCAATTATAAAAAATAAAAGAAACAAAAATCCAAGATCGAATCACTGCAATATACGTGGCCCTATACGTGAACATGCAAATGAGTTACAGATATTCAAACATACCATATTTCATGGTTATCAAGACTTATAAGTTACCATCTATGTAAAAACTTAATAGAAAATGGGAGTTAAATTACCATATCTATTTAAAATTAAAGTGAAACCATGTATATCAAACTGACGTACACATATTTAGCTTTTCTATTATCCGGTTGGTGGGACGTGTAAATTTTATATAACATCCCGGACAATCCCAAACAGAAATGTCCTAGATAAGAGAGTAATTATCACATGTTATAGGACACGGTTGATGCAATAAAAATAGTAACGCATGACTTTGTTCTCATACCATAGTCGCGAAGCAGGCTTGCTTCCTCCTCTGTGTTGTCGAACCACATAGTTATTTGAGTTCTTGCATTCCATTCAAACTGCATTTTGGATAAAAATTGATTTAAGATTCTAAAGTCTCAGGTTTAACCAAGTAGGTGATAGTTTAAGGACATCAAACCTGTTTTTTCTGTTCTTCATCTCGGGCAAGAAGTTTTGCACTTTCCAACCAAGGTCCCAGAAGGAATCCTTCATGGCAACCTAGGAGTGTGTCCATATCTTCCACAAGATCCAAAAACCTCTGGCTTTGATCAGTTACCCCATGAACATCATTTGACTGGTATGCTTCAATGACATTCAGAAACAGCTGATTCGCATATTTTGCTAAAGCTTGTCTAGTCAGATCAATAAGGTCATACCTGAGTACAGAATCAGTCCAAAATGAACAAGAGAAAGTAGGGAGTGTTTATATACCATCATTTTGGATTAAGGTTATTTTGCTTATCTAGTACTTCTAGGTGTTCGGTAAAGATATTTAACACAAGTTTATACCCTTGTGAATGTTCATAGAAGACTAAGAAAAGGAGAGTGATAGGCCGAGTAGATGGCTCCTTGAACCGCAGGCCTAGGAGTGGCATAAGAAGAAGTAGGTGGTTGGAGAGAAATCTACCTCCTCAAGGACCATGAGGTCTGACTCTCTGGTGGACATAACTGTGCTATGTAAGCATCATACATTGGTGAGAAAAAGGAGGAAGAAAAAGGGGAAAAAAAGGAAGAAAAAGAAAAAAAAGTTGAGCAAATTTGAAAACTAATAGAGAGGAAGAAGAATTTGGAATTTAGAGCAAGAAAAATAAAACAGAAGAGAGGATGTTGAAGAGACTACTTAATAAAAATAAAAATGGTCAGATTCTGACAAATTAATTTCCCCCCCCTTTTTTTTTTGTGCTGTCTTTAAAGGCATTCCAAATAGGCTAACAAAAAAGGGACTTAAAAACGAGGAAAAAAATTAAATGATATAATGCTTAGTTTTTCCAAACATAAAGTGAGCTTACTAACCTGTAAGTACTGCTTTGAGATAGTTCATCCCCGCTTGCCATAAAAAGCTTTAATGCATGTATTACATCAGCCGTTGAATACCATAAGTGAGGTTGATCAAATGATTCAGTTATGTCCTTTATCACTAGTCTTTGCATTGCTGGATTTTTATAGTGGCCTTCTCTTTCATGGTGTATTGATATGAAGGATGGATCAACATCAGGGAATGACACAATTACATCTCTGTTTTTGTCCTGTTTTTGTAGCACCAAAAATACAAATCAAGACAAATTGCCTAGTTCTGAATACTAGATATGGAAATGTGCATAGGCATTCAAATAACATACAATAAAGATTCTTAAAATTTGAAATAACTAATATGGTAAATTTCTATGGACAAAATCTAATTGAACTACAGATGAAACAGAGCAACAATAGAAAAATTGAACCAAAGTTTGTATAGGCACTTACATAGGCACCATCAGTGCAATTGTAGATGGTGTGATATAATATATTCCAGGCATCTTGCACTGAAGGAACTGATTGACCATAACGTCTTGCTGAATAGAGATTAATCCAAGCCTAAAATAAGGATAAATAAACAAGTGATTAATTGCAATGTGCAATCTTCCATTCCCATTAGGTCCATTATGAGTTACATCTGTACCATAATAAAAGAGAGAAAATGAAATGCATGTTTTGAAGTTCCCCAAACAAGAAATATCGTTTTTAATGGCTTGTTCAGTGTGAGACTATGCAAAATTATTTTGAAAGCAAATAACTCAAGACAAGAGAGTGGTAAACTAAAAGCACTGACACAGTTTCATAAGCAATATTCAAATTAAGGACAAAGGAAAGTTTCACCACAATGTTCAACTAGTGCACATTGTGTTGCATGGATGACATATTACTTATCATGCTTTCCTTAGTTTATCATTTGGAAACAAATCAATGCTCACAACTGAATCAAGACATCTATATTAGCTATCCTTTCTTCATGCTAGATGGCAAATTTCTTTATAACTCTCACAGAAAACCTATAATTGAGAGACCAATTTAACAATATCTGATGCTTCGATGGCATTTCTTTGAAAAAGATAAAAGGACAAATTTAGATAAGCCCAAAGTATGGGGGTGCTTTTTAATTATCCCTAAATTTTATCCAAATATCTTTTCTGTGGTATTTACCTTTCAACTTACCAAATATAAAAAAGAAAAACATTATGGGCAATCAGGTAAATGTAAACATTACCTTCACATCTACTTTATTGTGTTGAAAAGCCATTTCAGACATGAGATCGTAGACGACAGGGTTCTGTTCTATACCTTCCATTGACATCCCCACACCAACCTTCATGCATGTTAAAAGATATATAACAAATATTGAAATAAATCTTTGTTTGACAGAAGAAAAATGAGCTAAATGGACTAAAATTCTTTAGTTACAGGTACTATGCTACACGCATAAAGAAATGTAGACAGTTTTTTCTGGTTTTTTTGAGATCAATGTGCTTATGTCAATCTCAACATTTTGATAAAGAGAGTAATAGAGTTCTAACATGATTTGCTAATCGACTAGATCTTCTTACTACTTTCATTCTTAAACATTTAGTTTTAGAATTCAAGAACAAGGAAAAAACAAAAAGAAAAATGCATAAAAGAAGTAGAAAATTAAAATATGCTCTACCAAACAAGCAATTCTGTTATAATAGTAATCTCCACAAATCTTACCTTATCTGTAATGAAACTAAAAGAAAGAGCTTGTACCACCATTTGGCATATAGTACACAAGTCATCTCTAACCAGCAGAAGAGGATCAAAGCCATCTTATGCTGATGTAAGTAATTAAATTTAACCATAATGCAGGCATATAAACACACTCACAAATGAAATTGATAAACAAGAAGCACATTCAGAATGTTAAACTTGCCATTGTCGAGTTTTTACTTGTCCGAGCATCAACTGGTCCAGATGCTATTGAATCTAAAATCCCATACATCTCAATATTTCCTGCAAAATTGTGCAGCATACACCTGTAGATCAGGATAGAAACAAATCAAAAGGAGCTTATTAGGGAATGTCGAAAAAGAGAGCACAAAATTAATGGAAAAAAAAAAATTCCCTCAACTTCTTCAATTTTTCAATTATAGCATGAAAAAAAGAAGAACTAAAATTGCAGGTTAATCCTGAGTTCTTAAGTTTATTGATGGTGGGCAATAAAGAGAACAACTGCAAATATTAGAGATAGGACATTGTCATATGATAAAATGTGCATTTTTGTTAAACCATGGTGTCCTTTTATAACATTTCCAAACAGCTCAAATTAAAAGGTATTTGGTTCTGCATTAGAATCCATTTTTATTGGTATGACAAGAATAACCAGATGTAATAAAGTAAACACATTGAAGGTTTTGCAATGGCAACCTACATTTCAAAACAGACAAATTGCTGGCAGACATGGATATTCTCATTAGTTATCTCTGTTGAAGGTGGCACTTTTGGTGACATGGCTGCTGATATGGCAGCAGAGAAGTTAAAATGATAACACATTTTGTGCAAACCAGATTAGTTCAAATCTGGTTGTGTTTGGACCAGCCTTGTTTAAGTATTTTGATTATGTGTAAAACAAGTAAACTAAGTGTACTTTGTTATGATGTTGTGTCAGTTTTTAGAAGCCTATGTTATGATGTTTAATAGGGGTAATCAAATATGTAAAAGGCAGCATGGTTACATCTGTCAAATGACAGAGATTAGGAATTTTTTTGGTTTCTGGTTTTATATAAACCATCTGTTTTACCCTTAATGTAATATAGTGGCTTTTATGCAAATATATCTTGTTTTCCTCTCTTTAGAACCTCTCTTGGGTCATATTTCTAACAATCTCACTCAGATAATTAACTTTCATATACGATAATAATAAAAACTTTCCAGATGTAAGGAACACCATAAAACTGCTCAGAACTACTCCATATGGGTTTCACTTCAGCAAATAGATCAAGAACTACCATCCTCCCCACAGGAACAGAATGTACAAGTGCCTGAAAACAAGAAGATGTTGCTGTCATCGGAAGCAAATCATATAGAAGAACCTACAATTAGATCATAAATTGGAATATGGTTGAAAGTATAACATATATCACATAAAATGTCTGTAAAACGTATTAGAATACAACGTATGGTTCAAGAAGTAGAAGTCAAGATGGTTGCATTACATGTAGTCACTCTATCGACATCAAGTTAAATTTCTCTTTGTTTAAACATGCTCAATAGGATGTCCATCTAAGATGTAAAAAGGAATACCAAAAAAAATGTTGCATGAATTCATGATCAGCTTCTTTTAGTATTGTAGATCCATCTATTATTGCTTGTCTCTTAAAATTAAAAGAAAAAAAAAAAGTATTATGGTTCAATACATTAAAAACTAGTCCTATGATGAACTTTGTCATCATATTCACTAAGGTGAAGATAAAAGAGTAAAAATAGCTAGAAAAACAAGACAGCTCAAGCACAGATGAAATACAGATAAAAATATAACCTTCATTTGAGGAGGCCTCCAAAATGGATCATATGAAAATAGCCATCCCTACAGAAGAACATCATATCCTTTAGAATACTAGGAAAAAGAAAAGGAAAGCATTAACGATTAAAAAGCAACCATAAAATGTAAAACAATGCATGTGTAAGTCAAGCCAAAGTTGATCAGTAACTCAGTAGATTCGTATGTTTTTGTTTGGCCATAGCAAACAAATTGCTTGGAATTGGAATGGCAATGTAGTGAATATTAACCCGATTAAAAAGATCCTACAAGTCAAAAAGTAAAACATGAACAGAAATTAATCCTTTTACCTGCATTAACCATACAGCATTCCTATCTCCACTTTGCATTCCTCTATAGGTTGCTGCTCCGAGTGAAGAGATATACTCAGGGTCATCATCAGGGGGTGTATTTTCATCAAAAGTGTCACTGGAACATGTTCAGTAAATCATTACATATTGCAACATATCTTCTGAAAAATTATTTTCCTATATAATTAAATTGAGTTATATATCAAAATTTTAAGAATAAAATAATGTGAGATTAACTTCAATGTATATAATTATAATTCCATTTATACTATCTGGTTATCTTAGTTTCAGTTCAAAGATTTAGAATTTATGTATGACACCTAGCATCATTCATTTTAAAAAAGAGCTGAAGACACTAGGAAAGCAAGTAAGCTCCAAAAAATTCAGTATATCATATGAATTGCCAATATAATCACCTAAGGTAAACCACTTTGTATGTAACATATTAGGTACGAAATGCTACGTATGACGATATTCAACCTGACTTTACCTATAATTTTAGTTTAAGAGATTCTTCTATGATCTATAATGATAGTTTTCTATCTAATATTTTTGAGCACATGTAAAAATTAAAATTTCCAATAAAAGTTTAGAAGAACAATCTACAAAATTTCAATGACTGGAGAAAAACCTTACCAATTGTATATGTGGCTAGTCCTTCCAAATTCTAATGCAACATGTAAATGAACCATGGAAATAAATCAGAAATCTGAATTTCTGTTACTGTTAGTAACACAAATGCTTGGAAACACCCTACAAAAGTTATATATATTCAAAATTTAGAAAGGCATGAGATTGGAACCTTTTAGTTGTTGCTCAATGAATGCTCTTCCGATCTCAACAAATAAGGGATCAGTTGCATCAAGAAGATATGTGCAGCACCATCTAGGATCACTCTTGACTGTAAACCTAAAGCAGAAAATGAAAAACATAAACAATGTTCATCTTTCAACATGAAGTATATAGTTAGCTAGGCATGCATAAAGGAACAGGCAAAACCAAAAGTGCTTCAAATTTATATGTGAGTGACAGGAGCAGGTTTCATAGCAGTATTTACCAATTTCCTAAGCGTGTTATCTTTGCTGATGGGAATATACTTTTCAGTGCCGCAGGAACGTTTCCAGAAAAAGCAGGAAGGACTGAAGCAGGAATACGGAATTTAATATACATCCAAACTAGGAGTATAAACAAAATATTCCAGGATTTAATTTTGAACATTCTCCAACTGAAATTCTTGATTCCACTCATAGCGACTAAATTTTTTTCACATAGGCAATTTTTCCAAGACCAATCTTTTTAAGGGCTACAGTATACCCAGATCATGTTAATCTTGCTCCAGCCAAATTTTAAAGAGAAATTAGATCCATCTTTCTATGTCGACTATGTTCACATTTTATCATTGCTGATCCTATGAATTACATTCTCTGACTACCTAAGGTGTCTTTTCCAGTGTTATTTCATAAACAACACTCAGATAAATGGCAACATATTAAACAATCATTTGGCAATGACATAAAAAAAAAAAGTTTTGTTTAGTTAGCCTATAACTAGATATCACCAAATATTTTGTGATAGGAAGTACCTGGAGTCATTCCAAGTTCATACATCCTGGTAAGAATATTTTTCTGCAGAATCAGCTGTTGATCAAACCAACTCTGTGGTAATGGTCCACCCCATCTGTGATAAAAATTATTATATGACCATGGTTGTTGAAATGTAAAGCTTCAATGTTTGTAGAATATAATGTTAATGGCCATAAGTAGAAGCTCTTTGTTGATGCATTCCATTGGAGCTATGTGTTCATGTAATTGAAATGTTAAAAAATAATGAGATATAAAGGGTATAAAATGTTATTCATTGGTTAAGTCATCTAATATTCTACCTAACTAATGAAAAGCATAAAACAGCATATTTAAAAACCTACAGTAGCCATAGAAGGGAACAAGGGAGTTCCATTTTAATTACCATAGAGTGTGTTATGGTCTGCAGAAGCACATCCAGATGAGATCAAACAAGGAAAATAAATCATGAACTCTAAAATTTCTATTCTAACTAGACAAAGCCATAAGTACTTACATGTAAGAGAAGAGATATATGTATTCCACAATACCTACAGAGAAACCAAAAAGGGATAAAAACACAATACTAAAAATTGACACCTTCACATAAGTACCTTAATTCTTCTCATTTCATTATTCCTGATGTTCCAAGTCAAAGACCAAATTCCCATACTCTCTTGCTCCATTTTGTCATCACTACCTCTACATCTCTACCTACACTATGAATCCCTCATATATAATCTCTCTCACAAAATCAATCATGTTGTCAAGAAAACTACTTGTTCAAAATTATCCTATAAAATTCTCAAAAAAAAAAAAAAAAAATCTAGAAAGGATGATGCTGCAACTATAAATTAAAATGAGATCTAATAACTCACCCATGCAAATTTCCCATACGTGACCATGCGAGAAATGCAGGGCCTCCAAAGAAACCATCCAAATCTGAACTGCTTATATTAAATTTCTGGTAGACGATCAATAATAAAATATTGAAATGTGAGATCATCAAGAGATATTAAACTTCTAAGACAATCTTAATTTAATATTCTGATAAAGAAAAATAAATGATAATATAGTGGTCCCAAAAATCAAGACTAAGATCTCACTTTTTTGCAATAAAAAACTATGGTTCTCCAATATTAACAAGGATAAGATTAAGCTTCAAGGAAGAATTGAAGAAAATTACCAGAAAAACTTTCTGCCAAATAGCCTCTTGCCCCGTAAATGCTAGTGGTAAATTGATACCCTGGAGAGCCATCCAATCAATCTCTCTCTCCCATCTTTTCCAGTCCCACCAAGCAAAAGAATCTTCCAAAACCAGGTTAAATAGAAAGTTATTAGAATTTATCAGAAGATAACACAAAGATTTAAGCCACCAACACTATAAGTAGTCCTACTATGCTTACTTTTTCACAATTATCATAAATAATTCAAAAAGAACAAACACCATGTGAAATTGAAGCTTACAGCTAGATGTAACAGCATTCTGGTAGTAGTTCCAAGGAACAGGTCTCTGGATCAAAATACCAGCATCATGAACACGGGGCAGAAAACCAACTTTCGGTACTGAAAATAGCTGAGTGCCACCGGTTTTTTCCCAGGATATATGTGCACCACACCAATTCTTTAAATACCAGTGCAGACCAGCCAAAATCTCCACTCCAGTGACCCCAACAATTCTAGTTAAAAAATTTAAGTTCATCTAGCTTTTGTTTTATATATAATTGCAATTCGTCATAAAAATAAAAACTACATATATCTGCATGCTTTTTGTAGCTCTTATGTACTCGCAGTATTTTGTTATCCAAAACTAATACATAGAAAGGCATGAGAAATTTAACGGGGGCACTTATCAACACTATGTCTAAACCCACAAGAATAACTTATATAAAGCAATTAGAAAATGGCATAGACCATGTCAACTTGTTGAATGCTGAATTTTAGTTCAGAATCTTGATTCCTAGGATTTAATACAAAATAGGCAAGGAAATTGCAAATGCAAAGAAAGAAAAATCAGTGCAGTGAGAATTGCCAACATACAAAATTTCTGGATCCCCGCGTCTCTTGAAGGACGGATGATTCCTGATAATGAAGCAAGATGTACCACCGCATTTTTCCTACAAGTTTCAGCAACAAAAATTAGAAGCAATTTCTTAGATTTTCCGTCGCAATTTCTTAGTAACGAACAACAGCTAGCAACTCAGGTCCGAAATATTGAACAATAAAACTTAATTGTTCCTACAAATTCCTACCAAACCAAAGAAAATGAACCGAAAAGAAAAATAAAAATTAAATATGAAAGTTCAAAAACACCTTAGAGATGATTTGAAAGTCGAAGCTGGAAGAATGAGAAGGAATCAAACGGCGAAGCACACCGCGAGAGGCAGCGACTTGGACATTAGGCGGAGGTCTCTCACGACCCTGAATTTCGAGAAGCTCCGAAATATAGTCAACTCCAACGGTGGATGAAAGGACGGAGGAGGAGAAGAGGAAAAGGATGAAAGTCAACGCTAGGAGAGAAATGGCGGGAAACGAGAAGGCCACCATTGGAGAGAGGCGCTGAAGAGGAAGAAAACTGAGTCTTTTGAGTCTCTGAGACTGAATCTTGAAACCCTAAGTTGAAGAAAAGTGTGTTCGATTATTATAGAGGAAAATCAACCAAAAAAAAAAAAAGCAACAAAAAATGGTGGTGGATAAGGAAGACGAACAAAGAGAATCTTGGAGGAGAAGGAAAATCAGTTGCTATCTGACAAAACTGAAGGCCGGCTTTCAACAGACTTCGCGCCAACGAAGTTTATAATTAAAAACTAAAGATATTGAAAATTTTTATTTACACCCCTCTATTTTACTAAATTTGTACAAATTCCTATGTATTTGCTGAAATTATATAAATACCCTTTAATATTTCACTTTGAAGACCTGTGATCCCAGCAAAAAGTCCAGCTAGGATTGAATTTTTTCCTCTGTCGAATTTTTGTAATTGAACTATTTGTCACAAACACACCGGCGAGAGTCATATGTCATTTGAAAATTTAAAGGACTGTAAAAGTATTGTTAAATTATAATTGTAAAATAAAAAATTAATATTAATTAAATAATGTCAATTGACAGTTATCATGTGAGCAATAATTTTATTAATAATCATCACCACTATTATAAATAGCAAAGCTCTTTGCAATTATTTATTTTATTTTTATTTTTTGAAGTTTTTGTGTTTTACATAATAACATATATACATTGAGTAAATAAAATATTCAAAATGTCAATTACAATTTAATTAACTGTACACATGAAAATGAAACATTAACATATAACATTGTTTTAGATTAAAATTTAATCATTAGATAAAGAGATAATAAATATTTGAATTCAAATCTAAAACATTAGATGAGATGTGACAACTTTAACATTTGCCACCTAATAATATCTTACTTTTTAAAGTAAGGGAATACTTCCTTAGAAAATTCTCATCTCTAACATTTCTTATCAAATTGTTTGATATTTTGTATGTTAAAATCTGCAATTTAACAGTTACGATTAAATAATAAATAAAACAGATAAGACTAAATTAAAATTAGATGGATTGTTTATCTTATTTATTCTTTAATCATAGTCTTTGCATTTCAGATCGTAGCATAAAAAATATTAAGTATAAAAGGGATATGCAACTGATAAAATGAAAATTTTAATTTTATTCATTCGGTATAAAAATATTTAAACAAGTACATTTAACTGTATTCCATAAAAGTCTCAACAAAAAAAACTAAAAAAGTATAATATCTTAACAAGAGAATCAACTAATAAAAGCCTAACAAATTTGTATCAAAGGGATTTGACCACTTCATTCTCTGTTATGCCCCCTCAAGTTGGTGATGACATTGACACCACCCAACTTGTCAAACATATTGTTGAAGGTTGCATGTGGTAGCAGTTTAGTCAAAATTCTACAACTTGGTCAGTAGTATGCAAATGTCATACTTCAACTTCCTTCTTCTGTACTTGATCATGAACAAAGTGAAAATCTATAGCAATGTGTTTCATCTTGCTATGGAATACAAGATTTTCACAGAGATAGGTAATGCCAATATTATCACAAAGAATTCGAGGTATAAGAGCCAATGGAAAATGTAGCTCATGCAAAAGTTAGTGAGCCAATTTGTTTCTGCCAAGGCAGCTGCTACCACTCGGTATTATGCCTCAGTAGAAGATCGAGAGATAGAAAGTTGTTTCTTTGAATACCATGATACTGGAGTGCTACCAAGATAGATGATGAAACCAATAGTTGATGTTTGATCAACCAGGTCACCAGCCCAACCAAAGTCAGAGTATACTAGAAATCGATTATCATTACCATTGATAATCCGTAAACCAAAAGAAGATGTACGATTTAGATACTTGAGTAGGCGCTTGATTGCTGCCAACGTATGTCACTTGGACAATGTATAAATTGAGAAAGCTTATTAACTGTGAAGGCAATGTCAGAACGAGTGAATGATAGATATTGAAGCTTTCCCACAATTTTGCGATAATAAGAACCATCAACAATAGGATATGAATTGTGAGTAGTAAGTATTGTTGTGGAGCTCATAGGAGTTGGAACACCTTTAGATGCCTGCATATTTACTTCTTTCAGCAGATCCAAAATATACTTTTGTTGCGATAAAAGAAGGCCACCATGATATGGAATTACCTCAACACCAAGGAAATAATGAAGATTACCAAGGTTTTTAAGAGAAAATTTTATAAAAGAGACCAATGATAATGTGGTGAACCCAATTGAGGTTGTTGCCAGTAATAATGATATAATCCACATAAACAACAAACCCAAAATTGTGAAGAACAAATAATGATGAATCAGACTGAGATTTATTGAAACCCACATTTACTAGATAATTTTTATGCTCTGTGTATCAGGCTCGTGGGCCTATTTTAGACCATATATTGTCTTCTTCAATTTGCAGACATGTGTAGAGAAAGTTCAATCCTCAAACTTAGGTGGCTGATGCATATATACTTCTTCCTCAAGATGGATTTGAAGGAAGGCATTGTTGACATCCAATTGATAGATTGGCCAGCGGCATTGGGTAGCAATAGTAAAAACCAAGCGTACTGTTGTGGGTTTGATTACAGGACTAAATATTGAATTGTAGTCAATTCTAGGTCGCTGTGTAAATCCTTTAGCTACGAAATGTGCCTTATACCTTACAATAGAGCCATTAAAGGTATATTTAATGCGAAATAGCCACTTACAGTCTATCACATTCCTTAAAGGATCATTGGGCACCAATTCCCATGTTCGATTCCTCATAAGTGCTTCAAATTTAGCTTTCATAGCTTGATTCCAATGAGGTTGACACTTGGCTTGTTTGTAGGTTGTGGGTGTGGTTGATGAGAGAATTGGAGTATTGTTCCCAACAATATATAAGATTATGTTATGCTTGGCTCTTGGGTCGTTTTTATAGATAGGTTTATAAAACGAAAAAAAAAAACCTGCAAGATAAAATGAAATCCTCCATATTCGAACCTTCAATGTTATTATATATATAAATACCCAGTACCTTGTTAGAGTTACATCGCCGACTGGTGCAGAAGAGAATCGTTGCTGCTGGTGCAGACAAAGACAATGAGTAACGCCGCCCACTGGTGCAGAAGAAGCCTGGGCTCCCGTATTCGCCGTCGATTGCTCATTCCTTCCGTCTCCGATTGCTTTGCATTTGGTGGCTGCATTTGGTGGGAGCTTTTTTTCCCATGAAAATGAAGGGCTCAAGCCCTAACAATTGAGAAATTTTGACTGAGATTGAAACAGTGCATTTTTTAAAATTGAAAGTCAACAGCCTGAATTTTTATTAAGCTCCGCAAAAAATGAAATGGTGCGTTTCTTTCCTTCCGTTTCCATTTTCTTGAAATTAGGTTCTGATCGGGTGCCTTAGTGGCCATATATATATAAAAGCCCCCATCTCTATGACAAAAATGGATGGACGTCCAATTTATGCATATAAGTATAAGAGGTGGACCCACATCTCTAAGAATGTGATTTTGATATCAAACGGACGGTTGGGATTTCTTCAAAAAAGAAATGATGGGTTGATTATTAAATTTCATAATAATTAATTTATTTTTGGGAAAAAATTCAAAATAATTATTTGACAGAAGAAGGTAACCCAACTTTAATCTAACCCGTCAGCCTTACTCTTGCAGCCTTGTGGTTAAGTGACCTTAAAAAGGCCTATTTGATCCTGGGTTCAAGTGTTTGGGCATGCAAGCAGAACTTTAATCTAACCCATCTGTATTTAATCCCAAGTTTTCACTTTTCTTTTGCAGTTATTATTATATTTGTTCTTTTTTTGGTAAGATATTATTATATCTGTTTCTTGTAAGCTAAGAATCATATTCACATACCACGGGGAACATATCAAAATACAGAAAGAAAAAGGAAAATTGGAAATCGAAGTAAACCGACTTAAGTAGGAATCGAAACCCACTTTCAGTAGAAAGAAAATTGGAAATCATATCCCAAGTTTGATTGCCGACTCTGGTTTCGAAACCGACTTAAGTAGGCCGATTTCGATCCATCGAAGTCAGGTCGTCGGAGGATAAAGCCTACGAAGCAGAGCAAGGTCCGAGCAATGCTTCCGATGAGCATTCGCTGCAAAAAGTGCGGGCATTATATTTCCAAAGGGACCAAATTCAATTCCAGAATGGAAAAAGTTTCAGGAGACACATATTTGGGCATTCGGAAATTCACATTCTACTTCAAGTGCACCAATTGCTCTGCCGAGCTCACCGTGAAGACTGACCCTCTGATTCAGATTACGCTGTTGAATGCGGAGCAACCAGGAATTTCCAGCCACAGGATGAAGAAGATGACGATGGTTTAGATGCGATGGAATCGTTGGAAAACAGAAGGCTGGAGTCGAAAAGAAAGATGGACGACGTGGCTGCTTTGGATGAAATCAGATCCATCAAATCTAGACATGCCTCTGTCTCTGTTGATTCGATGCTGCTGGCTTTGCGAGCGGACAGGGAGAAGATGAAGAAATTGGAAGAGGAGGAGGAGAATGAAAAGCTCATCAAATCCATCGTTTTCCGCAACTCAAGGAACTATGTTCGAAGGATTCCTTATGAAGATGATGATGATACTCTGAAGAAGCCACAAATGGTGACTACAAGATCTTCTAATTGGTAATCGATATACAGTGCTGATTTTGATACTTTTTAATCTTGAATACTAGTATTTCTTTTTTTTTCCTCTTTTCTTTTAATTGTTTGTAAGGAAATTTTTTTATTGTGATAGTTTCTATTAGAAGTTAGATCTTGTTGATGGTACAATATAGATGAAAACTTAAAATCTTAGGAAGGCAACTACAAGATCTTCTAATTGGTGATTGATGTACAGAGTGTTCGATTTGAATTTTTCTAATGGAAATTTGTTATACCATTATATGACGGCGGTTCTGTGATTTTTCCAAGTTTTAAGGAGGTGGGTAGGTTTTAACTTGAAAACAATTTGTAGTTTTTTGAAGTTTCGATGTTGCTTTATTTTCTTTTTATTTTTATTTTTTCATGGTTTATGTAATGCTGGTTGTTTTTGGCTTGGTCTAGTGAAACTGAAACTGCAATCCTGTTGGGTATACATTTGTTCATATTAGAAGGAATTATATGAAGTTTAGGTAATTCGTATTTAAGATGTTAAGACTGATTTATATCGCTTTATTTTGTCATTTGTGATAGTATATAATTTCTAGCGCAATTTTAAGGGGGGTGGTTTACATTTCGAAGCTGTAGAAAGCAGATAGTAATGATTGAATTCAGATTTCTAGGATCTGGAGTATTAATACTGCGCTTCGGTAGAGGAAAAAATGATTGTTTCATATAGCACGCCAATTTAGCATGATGATTCTTTAGTATAGGCTCATAGTTCTTTTATTTGTGCTAGTGGCTTGTAAATCGTTTTGAGTATTGAAAAGTTTTGACATTCGATCACTCAATCATCTAATTTGATAGTCTCATAACCGTAACAAATCAGTTTAGATGAAACTTCAGTTTATAATTTATCTAATTGGGAGGATGTTTGTTGCTAGATTGATTTGCTGACATTTCTTGCTAAATATGACCATGATTCTTGAATATTATGATATTTAATCCTTTAAGTGATCAATATTCTATTGTCTAAACTGAGGTGACATTTGTTAAGTCACTTGCAGAAACAAGCTAATTGTTGGTTTTTCCTCTTGAAATTACAAATCTTTCCTTTTCTGCTTCTTTTACCACCCTATTTGTTTGGAGATTGATTTTCTGGCTATCTTTTCTTTAAATAGTTAGTAATGCACGCTGAGGGCCCTAACATATTGATCCCTTACTTCTATTTTCCAGTTTTGCTCTCAAGGCGTAGTAGGAGCAGGCCTACCTAGAGCAATTTCTGTTTGTTTCCCAAGGTTTTGCAGAGGACTATTAGCTGCAATGGGGGACAACATGATTCAATTTCAAGAAACAAAACAGAAAAATGAACCCACTAACTTAGTCTGTTGAATTTTAAGGAAAAAGGGAGTTAAATTAGTTATTTGAAACTTCAAAATTACAAATTTCGTTAGCAAAAGTGGGTTATAACTTTATATCATCACATAATAATAATAATAATAATAATAATTATTATTATTGTTATTTTTAAAATCATTGCTCTTTTGTTATATTGGATTCTTTGATGGGCCAAAATCAAATTTGCTTAGTTACAGAAGAAATGAAGGTGTAGCTTGCCCTAAAAAATGTTGAAAAGTTGAGTATAGGCAATAAGGTCAAAGAACATTATGTAGTAGAGTTCAATATTGTTTTGTCACAACTAAGAAGCGAATCCTGGTTTAATCATGTAGTAGAGTTGAATATTGTAAATCAATATTCATAACACTGTAGCTTATATTGCATGCAAAGCCGAATAATAATCCAGATAGGAAGAACTAAGAAAAGTGATTGAAAATATAATCTTGAAAGAATCTTAAGATGCACCACTCATATAGATCTAAGATAATCCTAAAAATAATCTTCAAATAACCTAAGGTGCCATTTGCTTTGTTTGTGCCTCAATCTGGCGATTTATATGCACGTGCTCACTTTTTTTTTTTTTTTTTTTTTNAAAAAAAATACTTTTAACTTTTTTGTTTTTGGGTAAAAAAAAAATACTTTTATCTTGCTTCTTTAAAACAAGTTTAATATCTTAAATTATGTAGCAGTGATCTGAACAAAAAAAATATACATTGTCAATAACGAAAGATATTAAGAAACCAATAATAACTTAACCTGTTCTTCACAATTTCAAATAGTTATTTGAGTTTTATGTATTTTACTTTCAATTTTAAATAAATGCGTGCACCATTAATATCTCTTAAAAAGAAGATTAAAAATGATAGATAAAATGCAAAAAAAGAAAAAAAAAAGAAAAAAAAAAAGCAAAGCAGCCTGGTCCATGTAATTATTATTATAAGCAGGAATACTAATCCAAGTTGAATTAGGTAATCTTTGCCGATCTGTTAAAAAAAAAATAGGTGTTCTTTCTTATAGATACAAAAAGTAGTCTTCGTTATATTATTATTAGGGTACTCTTAGCTACTTTATTTTCATAGAATTTTTTTGTTCAGCTTGGCATAAATAATTAGCATGGCTTAATTACTTTATATTTTTCACTAAAATAAACTAATTCAGATACGATCATGAATTAGTTATAAATTCTGAAGTTAAATTTAGAATCAACGTGACTTAAAATGATCTAAGAACATAATCAAGAGCAAGATAAAAGCTAAATAAAGACAAACTCTACAAACGTTACAAAGTTTAATCTAATTTATGTTTTTCATAGACAATTAACATAAACTGAGATCATAACCATTAAAATCTATCTGTTTGGAGCAGTATGCCGCATGTGATAAGTTTGATAGGGTGGTGGATTCTGGTTTTGTAAGGTTGAGGTTGAGGATTGAGATATAGAGGGCTAATTTTGTGGATAATATGAAATTGATGATGGATTGGATTGGTTTTGTGAATTTGTATTTTGAAAAAGTGGTTGAGACACAACTGGAAAGGAAATTTGAGGTGGGTTTGACGAAGGATTAAAAGAACGTAACGGACCTGATATTTGGGAAGCGTTTTGGAGAGCAGTGATGGATTGGAGTGGGGCTCTTGGCGTAGGCACTTGTGGGGGCAATTCTGGCATGAAACTTAATTGTTGTGAATTATATTTTATCTCATTCTCATTAAATAATATTTTCCAAGATATATTTTGAGAAATGAATTTTATTTGAGAAAACATATTCTGAAAAGGAAAATTATTTTCATAAAAAGTACATCTCTTGATAATAAAAAATTTGATGACACAGGATCAAAACATTGATAGCAATAAAATTTGGTAGAAAAACCTAAATAAACACATGGAGTTGAACGAGGCTCAAGCTTATTTTTGGTATATGGCCTAAGCCATGGGTAGCACATACATCCAAACTTTTTGATGGAATCATATTTTGGTGCTTCCTTAAAAAGAATTTCATAAGGGCTTTGATTTTGGAGATTTGGTGTTGATAATCTATTTATAAGATATGTGGTTTGTTGATATCCAAAGCTCCAAAAATCTGAGGGTAAGGAGGCTTGGTGCAATAGGGTTTTGGCTGTTTCAATAACAAGACGATGTTTGCGTCCAACTTGAGCAACTCTTTGAGGTGTATAAGGAGGTGAAACTAAATGTTCAATACCGTGTGCTTTTAGATAGGAGGATAAACTTTCAAATTCACCACCATCTGTACAAAATGAAAGAATTTTAGTTTGAAAATGACGTTCAAGTAAGGGATAAATACATCTTGAACTTCATGTTTTGACTAAAGTGTATACAACCACATATATTTTGAAAAATGATCGACAAAGAGCATAATAATGCTTTTTTGTCTTTGGATAAACTGAAGATGGTCCCCATAAGTCACTATAAATTATTTGCAATGGTTGTTGACTTTGCAAAGTGTTTTCTGAAAAGGGTCACATGTGCATTTTATTTGAGCAGCAAGAATTACATGGAGATAATGTTTCAGAAGCAGAAAAATGAATTAATTTTTTTTTGCATAACTTTATTTAAAACACAATTATGAGGATGTCCTAAACGACGATGCCAAAGGTCTAAAGGAAAAGTTTTTGCAGCCATATGTATGCGTGCATTGCCCAGCGGCCACTCATAAAGTCCATCTTTATTCTTCCTGCAGACTAGAAACGCCCCCGTCCTTAGATCCTTCACAAGGAAATGAAAAGGAAAAAATTCAATAGAGGTTCTATTATCATGAAAAAACTGAGAGACATAAATAAGATTTGTTTTGATATCAGGTGCACACAAGATGTTTTGGAGTTTAAAGCTATGATTTGAAGCACATAAATAAGTATTACCGGAGTGAAAAATTGGAATCGTATTACCGTTACACATAGAGACCTCATCAGGTCCATGATAGTTTTGAACAATAGCTAAATTTTGCGCATCAGCAATGATGTGATGTGAGGCTCCAGAGTCAACCACCCAAGGTTTTGCTGATGGAGGTACTGTCCAACAAAATTGGCCCGAGCATGGAGATGGTTGTGAGACTGAGAGCTGCAAACTTTGGGGAGAGTCCTGGATGATCACATAATTGACATCTAATGTTGTTTTCTGAAAACTGTTATTGATTTCGTCTGGTGCGCCATTGATTATTATTTTGAGGTTCTCTGTTTGATTGAGAATGCCATTGAGTTTGGTTGGGCAAAGAATTGTTGTAGTTGCTGCCTTGTCGACGATTGTTGTTGTTGAATCTGAAATATCCTTGGTTGTTTCTTTGAGCAACTGCAACAATGACTGGTGGTTTTTGTTTGGCTTCTTGATGTTTGAGAAATAGTTTATGGTCAAGCAATTTCTCATAGAGCTCTTCATAAGTGACATGAGTGTCATGAGATCTGATGGTTGTTGCTTTAGTTTGAAATTCTGGGCCAAGACCATTTAGAATTTTGACAATGAGTTGCGCATTATTGATGGGTGCTCCAGCGATTGCAAGTTCATCTGCAATAGAGCGAACATCGAGAAGGTATTCTGCAATAGGGTGTGTGTCCTTGTTGATGCGAAATAGTTGATCTTGAAGACTGTAAATTCTTGTATGCGATTTATTGGCAAATGATGTATGAAGAGATGCCATGCTTGGTGAGCAGAAGAAGCAGAAGCAACTGTAGATGTAAGTGTTGGATCTACTAATGCCAGGATGGCATTTTGAATGAAATGGTCTTGACGAAACCAGTTTATATATTCAGGATTGGGTGTAGTCTGATTGTCTTGGGTGATGGTTTGTGGAAGGGCTGCTGTAGAACCATCAAGATGACCATAGAGATTGTGTCCATGCATGAGCATAGAGAGCTGAGCTTTCCAAGTAGTGAAATTGTGATTGCCAGCAAGTTTGATGGGCAATTGAGATGCATGATTAAATTGCACCATGGAAGAGTTGGTAGAGGTATTGTCAGCATTAACAACTGGTTTTGGGGAGGCCAATTTGGATTAAAAAAAATAACAAGGATCAGACTCGTATGAGCTTTAAGGGCTCTGATACCATAAAAGGGATATGCAATTGATAAAATGAGAACCTTAATTTTATTCATTCAGTATAAGAATATATATATCAAGTACATTTAACTATATCCCACAAAAGTCTTAACAATAAAACTAAAAAGAGTATAATATCTTAACAAGAGAATCAACTAACAAAAGCCTAACAAATCTGTATAAAAGGGATTTGACCACTTCATTCTTTGTTAAAGTATTCCTAATAATGGTCTGATTGTGCATCTATATTCACACACAAAAATTTAATATGAAGCTCAACAATTAAGCTCCATAAGCTTCCCTATAGGGTGTTTTTTTCTTAATTTTTTTTTTGTTTCGCTTTGAATTTTATAGCATCCGGACATGTTGAGTTTTAAAAAAAAAATAGAATAAATATTATACAAAACACAACAATCATGTATGTTATAGTGTTTTTTGTTTTGGTTTTTTTAGGTAGATCTTGGATTTTATAGCAGTTAAGACTATTTGGTTAAAAAAAAAAAAAACCTATCTATCTGGCTCCACAGTATCATCAATAGGTAAGTTTTATGGCAAAACTGTATGTATATATAATTTTAATATAGTAAGGTTAGGGTAACGACATTATGATAACTTATGTGGCATGTCATGACATCTATGCTGATTGCAACATAAAAAAATAAATTATCAATTAATTTTTTAAAAATCCAACTAATCTTTTATAACAATTTCTAGTGGGTCACATACAAATTTGATGGGTTATTACTTCTCCATTTATGTTTTATTAAAAAAATAAAAATATATTTAAGAGTTGTGGTATACTTTAAATGATGTACTTACCACATATGTAATATTTACTATAAGATCTTTATTGTGTCCTACTATATCAAAACTGAGTCAGGCTCATATCAAGTTGAGATCATGGTTAGCATCAAGTACTATTTTTTTAGTTTTTGGATAACTTCAAGAGTTATAATTTAAAATTCAAATGATTATATCATATGAATTTATTGATATCCTAAAATAATATTTAGCAAAGTGAACCCAAAACCTAGAGAACCAATAATCTTTTTTTTTTTTTTTCTGTTTTTTAAATGCCAACCTTAAGCGATTTAGGAGTTGATAAAGAAAGATTTCATGCCAAAACCATCAATTCTATAAATGATATTGCAATAAAACTAAAACATAAAAGGAAAGTTTCACCACTTAAAAAAAGGGTCAGAAATGTCGGATTAAACACTGACGTTTTAAATGTTTAATACGACGGACCCAAATTTTCATGAAAAGAGGCATCGTATCACAAACAAATACGACGGTTAAAAACCGACGACTAAATGTTTAATATGATGGACCACACCGTCGTTTTTAACATTGTTGAAGCCATCTAGATGCCACCGAAGCAAAATTATCAATGACGAGCCACAACTACAGACCAAAGTATATAAAAGTCCACGTGGCAAGTTATAAACGACGATTTTAACCTAGAACCGTCGTTTATACACTTATTATAAACGACGGTTCGTGCAATGGTTCGTCGTTTATGTATTTAAACATGCCACGTCGAACCATTGTTTATAAATAAGTGTATAAACGACGGTTCCACGTGGCCCGTCGTTTATATATATATATAAATTTTTTTTGGCTTTTATATATTAAATATATTTATTTTTAATAAAATTTTAATTAAAAATATATTTTCAATTAAAAAAATAATAACTAATAAAAAAACAGTAAATAATAAATTTGTTATATAAAATTATACAAAATTATAAACAATTCTACTTAAAATAATATTACTAATTATACAACAATACTAATTACAAAACTCTTATACATAATTACTAATTAAACTAAATTAATAGTGTCATACATTTACACAATAATTTCAATATATTCATACATATTACACTAAACCCTTAAGCTACATATTACATTTTTTAGCACAATAATGCATTTTTCCATATATTCAATATGTTTTTAGAACAAAATTTTCGGCTACATAATTTCAATATATTCAATATTTTCGAGCACAATAATGCTTTTTTCAAGCACAATAACAAAATACATTCAATATATTCAAACAAGTTTTCGAGCACAATATATTCGATATTCAAACTTCAAAATACATTTCGAGCACAAAATAATACATTTTTACGGTTCTAACATTTGAAACGGGTTCAAATATTTTCCCGGGCTCATGTTGAATTTTCACAGGTTCAAACATTTGAAACGGTAAAAAAAAAATATATTCAAGATTGCCAAGTACTCACCTTAAAGTCTTCGGGTTGAAAATGAAGTATTATGTCGTGAAATGAAGCAGCAATCCGACCACAATGGAGAAGATAAGCAAACGGCGGAAAAAGTTAGTGGCTTAGGGTTTCTGAAGAAATGAGAGAAAATGAGAGAGAAGAGGCGTGTATAGAACAAAACACAGAGCCAAAATGGCGTTGTTTAAGCAAAAACAACGGGTCATAGCCAAGCCAGTCGTTTTTACTCAACGTACACAGGCAAAATGACACCGTTTCAACTAAAAACGACAAGCCCATGTCCAGGCCCGTCGTTTTTGTTAATTTTTTTTTTCTTTTTCACTTAGCAGGGGGCATTTAGTGTCAGACATTACAAACAAACACGTCGGTTCATACCAAAACTGACGTCTTTAATTGCCAACAATTATAAAAGACGGTTCCAGTGTGGAACTATCGTTTATAATGTAGAAAAAAATGATAGTTTCAATTTGAACCATCGTATATACACCACTATAATGACACGTGGCAGACACGTGGATGTCACTTGTCTAGGCCTTTATAAACGACGATTCCATTGGAGAACCGTCATTTGTAATGTAGTCAAATACAATGGCTCTAAAGGGAACCGTCGTCTATAGTAAACAACCAAGGCACGTGGCATCCACGTGCCTTGGGGCATTATAAACGGCGGTTCTTCTGGAAACCGTCATTTAGAATCTACAACAACAACGATGAGGCTTTTTTAAATTGTCATTTATTCTTTTTTTGTGTGACAGACCGTCGTCTTTATCTCTCCCAAAGTTAATAACTGTCGTTTTAGTGGATCAACATCGGTGATCTACAAGCACCAACGTTTATATAGAATTAAATGACGTCGTATATGACACATTTCTATAGTAGTATTTTTTTTCTTTTAATAATACAAACAAAATAGTTATCGAAAAATTCTAAACCCGACAAATTTATTAATTAAAATTTTGGTATCAAATTATTTAACATCATTTCATTGGACTTATTTTCTATATTTTTAGGACATTATTAATTTATCAATAATTAATAATTTGTCACATCATTTAATACAAAAATTTGGTTAATAAAGGTGATAACTCTAACATTGCCTTAGTTATTATAAAGAATAGTTATTTTATAAAGATGAATTTTTGTTTTATTTGGTATGTTTTTTAATTCAGAAATCTAATACATAGGAATAGATATTCCTCCATTTTAAAAAATAATTATTCCATTTTAAAACCTCATACAAGTTATTTATTTTTTCTAATATGGATAAACTTTAAATATATTCTAAATTTTGATTGATTATCATATAACAAAATATGTATAAAGGCTAAACTTAGAATTTTGGATTCTATCATTCATTTTCGTTATTTTATTCGCATGATTTTTTTGGTGAATTTGTTTTATTCGCATGAATTGTTATTACTATTGTATGGAATAAATATTTTTTATACTAATTAAACGCGCATAAATTCTAAAAATACAAAATGTATTATATATATATAAATAATTAAACATAAGAGGGGATATTGTAATTTTTCCTAAAATATATACGTAGATAATAAATTAAGAAAATTAAGAATTCATCATTACATTTCTATTGGTATATTATTGCTCTTTCTCGTAGCTGTACTGTACATGATACATCTAGTCATTAACTCCCATCAAAGGCATCTTATAAACTTGGTCCAAAAAAGTTTTCCTCTATAACCACTCAATTGTGTTTTTGAAAGCATCTTTGCTAGTGTAAAACTTATATATCAAAAAAGCATCTTTATGCTGCTGATATGGCAGCATGCTTGGTTAGTTTGTAATTTTTTTTTTGGAGTTTTTGTTCTTAATAGCAAGGTTATGTTTAAAAAAAAAAAAAAAAAAAAAAACTTATATATCAAATGTATCTTAGGAGAAAGTCTAGTGGAAAATTACAATTCTCTGGTTTTTCCATACAATGATATAGAATTTAAATTTCCTCTCTTTACCAAAATTTATAAAAATAAATATTGGACACCTGTGAGTATGATCATACGGTCATGCACAATTCAATTTGTATCTTTATTCTTTTTTTATCCTAAACTTTTTGTTATGCAAATATAAACTGATTATCAATTTTTATCCTTATTAATAAAGGCATAAACTAGTTACTTTCTATGTAAATCTTATGTGCCTTATGGTTATAGACCCAGCTATGAGATCTACTTTAGGTTATTTAAAAATAGTTGAAACCACTATATATGTGATCTCTGATGTTATATTAAACATGCATATATACAAGCTATTTTTTATAATTATGCACATACAAACTAATATTACAAAACAAATTAAATTTAGGAAATTAGTAAGAAACTTTCTTCAAGGTTTTGAAATTTACATACAGATTTATAAACAGTAAAAGATGGGAAGAAAAACCAAGTAGTAGTACCTGTCACAGGGGCAAAATCCCGATAGCAATTTTTCGCTCCCTATGCGGCCTAAGGTCTCAACCTTAGTCAGCCCACAACACAATATGAGGTTCTTTAGCATTAGACCTAGGTTGTCCAACACCCAACCTGCCCACTCTCGCAGGTTGCCAAACGTTCTCAATCACTCACAAACATCCACTGTTTTCTCCTCACAACAAGCACACAAGAATCGAGTCACATACAAATGTTCACAACAAGTATATGTCAATGGAAATCACAAGCAACACACCATATACGGGCAATGCCCAACCTTTTCATTAACTCTCATGAACAAGGAATATTCAGCCTACAAAATCGTGCTAGGATCACCACACCCAACTCTTGCTGGTTGGTGTCTCAAGCTATGAGCTATACATATCAAAACCGGACAGTTGACACCCCAACTGCCTTGGGTTTGCTGGCACCAACCAGCCTAAGCCACATGGCCATGCAGTGGACAACCCCCAACTGCTGGGTTATGTGATGGCACTTGGCAGCAAGCTCCACGTGTTCTGGGCAGCCCCTATAATGTCTGCATGCACGCCACCAAAGCTGCTAGGCAAGCCAACTGCTGCCCCAAGTCTGCCCATCACTAGAAACCGCCCATAACTGCTGCCAACCGCCCATAACTGCTGCTAACCACCAGCCACACATATGCGTGTGCCATGTCAGCCACACACGCCCATGTGCGAGCCAAAACCACACCAACCTGAGCACACCTGCACGCTACCTTGTGCCCAAGTCATCGCACCTGCACATGCCTCGAACATGTCGGCTGCTGTCTGCATGCCTGCACGCTTAAGTGCCTGCATGTTGCCTGCCTGCTGCACACTTGCTTTGCATGCTGCTTGGCCTCCTGCCTATCTGCATGCATGCGTGCTGCCTGCTACACGCTTCCTGCCCACGTAGCCCATTTGCCTGCCTAAGGCACACTGAGCATCAGCCTTGCTGCACCACAACGCAGCCCAATGTGTGCCTGCCTACCCACACGCTCACACTTCACTACACATCTACCTGCACGCTGCCTAGCCGATGCACAGCTCCCTGCACATATGCGTGCCTATTCACACGCACATGCCATGCCATGCCTATTGAACGCATCTCACTGCGTGCATACATGCCTGCTCGCATGCACACACACTGCCTTGCTGCATGCATGCATGCCTTGCTCGCACACACACGCACTGCCTCGCTGCACACATGCATGCCTTGCCCGCACACACACTGCCTTGCCTAGCTACACGCCTAGCCCACTGTCTGGTCCACGCACAACCCCTCGTCGAGCCCCATTCTTGCAAACGCCCCACGCACAACTCCTGCCTGCACGCACGCCCACGTCTGCCCATATGTCCGCTCAACCTGCTGCCTACTCACAGCATCTGCGCCATGTTGCTGCCTGCTCATAGCACCATGTCTGCACCACCTCTGCCCATGCTGCTGCCTACTCACAGCGCATGGCTGCCACCTCCAGCCACGCTGCCTCATCACTTTGGCACGCTGGGCCAGCCACTCATGACATGCCTTGTTGCATCCCACCAATGTAGCCACACTTGCCTTGCTTGCCACCAAGCTGCACCCACCACAGGCACAGCCCGTTGCTGCCTTGGCATGGTGTAAGACAACCATGCCTTGGCCGAGTCATGGGGCTACGGGTCTAACAGTGAAATACATTTATTAATGCTTGCTGACCCAATTATCATATATCATTTATTATATGGATCCAACAGAGAAATACGGATATGGTATCTAGCAAGATTTTCCAATTATATGCATTAATTATGGTTATGGTTTTAGTGCTTGGAAGGCCCTCTTAGCAAAAAAAAAAAGAAAAAAAAAATAGTGCTTGGAAGACCCCCTTTAATCCATGGTGTATGCAATAGAAAAAAGAAACCCAAAGAGGTGGGAAGTGCTTTGCTGGATTTGAATATCTTCACTCCACTTGTTCATGTTTCCTTTCTATATATATATATATATATATATTGTTAAGTTTTAATCCTTAAAGTTCTCAATATTTACTATTCTGTAAGCTTTTTTTGCAGGTTGCCATTTTATACTCTTGTACTGTCGTTTTGCTTAATTGGGTTTGGTTCAGTCTCTAGCCCTGTTTCATTTTTACCGATTTAGGCCCATCTCTCACAAAGCACTATTTCACCCATACACAGCCTAACCCTAATTACCACAAGACGTATATATTGTTACGTTGGCACTGTAGCAGATTAGTCGTGTATTTTGGTTTAGGTAGTGAGATAGAGAGAGGCCATTAGGGTTCATGTGTGTTCTTCGTGTAATATTCTTCTTCTACCTTTCTGTTTATAGTTCTTAGTATAGAAATCTTCGTGATTTCACTATGTATGTTTATCTGAGTGTATTGGGACTTGGTGGTTTAGTTTACGTTTTGTAGACTGTTTTGTAAATATTTTTCTTCAATAATAGATATAGCATAGGCTTGGGAAACAGAGCACCGAGGACGTAGCCAGATTTATTAGAGCTTTTCTTTAATAATTGTATCAGAGCTTTAGGATTCTTGAATCTGGGTAAGTCCTGTTGTTTTTCAATTTTAGAAGCATCTTTGTCTTGTTAGGGTTCTTTATCTTTTGTGTTTCTTACTTTGTGTAGTTAATTTTTTTTTTTTTGGAAAATCTGAGATTTTATCTGTGTAGGTTCATAAGGATTTTTTCAAAAATCTTTTGTATTAGTCTTGTTTTTGAAGAATCTAAGAAGGCTCTGCATAGATTTTTATCTGTGTAGGTCCGTAAAGATTTTTCAACGTCTTTGTGTCTTTCTGTGTGAAGATCTGCTCTCAGATCTTAGTGTTTTGACCTTTCATGTGTCAAACAACCTAGGACAACCGTTTGTAGGCAGAGTCTTAGGTCTGTCTGTGAATCTTGGAGAATTTCATCTTAGATTTCTTTGTGAGTCAACAATATTTTCCTTTGTATTATAAGGAGTCTAGATTTTGTTTTTTGGTTTACAATAACCTAGGTTTTACCACTCTCTGGAAGGTCCTAGGGTACCGATTTCCAAAAGTTCTAGTGTGTGTTTTTATTTTTATTATTACTGAATTTGTTTCTTTTCTATTTGTTCTGAATCTGTTTCTTTATATTTGAATATGTTTCTGATTCTTTATTTTACTGAATTAGTTTCTTTATAATTCTAAATTTGTTTCTCTATTCTTCTAAATTTGTTTCATTATTATTGTTAATATGTGTTTCAGTTTTCCTTTTATTATTGTTTATCTTGCCTATTCTGTTTTTTGTTACTATGACTTCAAAAATTGAAGTTGAGATCTTTGACGGTAAGGTGGATTTCTTTCTTTGGAGAAAGAAGATGAGAGCCACCCTTGTACAATTATGGGTGGCCAAAGCAATTGATGGTACGTATATTTCTGGCACTTCTTATGATAAAAAAAATTGAGATAGATGAGATAGCTTTTAGTACTGTTATTTTACATTTATCTAATGTTGTTTTAAGAAAAGTTGAACGTTTTAAAACTACTTCTGAATTGTGGACTAAGTTAGAACAGTTGTTTTTAACCAAATCTCTTCCAGATAAAATATATTTACTTGAACAATTTTTTGGTTTCCGTATGAATGTCACTAAAGATTTGGATGTTAATATTGATCTATTTAACCTTCTGATAATGAATTAGTAAAACTGTAATGAAACCTTTTTTGATGAAAAATGTGATGTTATATTGTTGAATTCTCTGCCTAGTATTTATAAAGATGTAAAAAATGCTATAAAGTATGGTAGAGATACTTTGATTGTTGATAGTATTGTTAATGCCCTTAGAGCTAAGGATCTTGAGTTAAAATCTGAAAATAAGAATGATGGTCTTAGTGTTAGAGGTAGACAATCTGTTAAAATTTTTAATCATTTTAATAATAATACAAATTATAGACCAAAGTCAAGAAGTAACTCAAGGCCTAAATCTAAACTTAATAACAAAAAGTGTTACTACTGTAGAAAACAGGGGCATTATATTAAATATTGTTTTAAGAAGAAAAAGAATGAGAAAGAAAAAGGAAACAATAATAACTATGATAATGGTGGGTTATTTGTTGTTTCTGCTGATATTGACTCTGGTGAATTTTTGCTTGTTTCTTCTTCTATGCATTCAAATGAATGGATTCTTGACTCTCGTTGTTCCTTTCATATGTTCCATGATATTAATGCTTTTCAGTCTTATACTAAAATTGATTCTGGTAAAGTCTTGCTTGGTAATCTGTTTTGTGATATCTATGGGATTGGAAATGTTGTTAACTATGGATGATGGATCTACTGTTACTTTAACAAAAGTTAGACATGTACCTAAATTAAAGAGAAATCTCATATCTATTGGCATGTTAGATGAATCAGGTTTATCTAGTAAAATTGAAAAAGGCACAATAAAAATTGTTAAAAGGTCTCTAATTCTAATGAAAGGTGTTAGAACAAATGGTCTATATGTTTTACTTGGAAAAACTTGTGTAAACACTAGTAATTCTTCTATTGCTTCATTTTTTGATAAAATTGTTATACGGCATGAAAGACTAGGACACATTAGTGAAAAGGGCTTATATTATCTAAACAAAATGGATGTGTTTGGAAAAGATAAAATAAGTAAACTTGATTTCTGTGAGAATTGTGTGCTTGGTAAACAACATAGGATTAGTTTTATCTAAGTGGAAATGATAATAAAACTGAATATGTTTTGGAATATGTGCATGTTGATTTATGGGGTCCTATTAAGACTCAAACTCAATTTAGTAAGTGGTATTTCTTGTCTATAATTTATGATTTTTCAAGTAAAGTTTGGATTTATTTATTAAGAACTAAAGATGAAGCTTTTGATAAGTTTAATGAGTGGAAATTACTTGTTGAAAATAAAGCAAATAAATATGTTTAAACTTTGAGAACTAATAATGGTTTGGAGTTTTGCAATATTTTTTTTTTTGATGAATTCTGTAAATATATTGGCATGAATAGACATAAAATTGTTAAGCACACACCTCAACATAATAAAATAGCTGAACATATGAATAGAACTCTACTTGAAAAAGTGAGATGCATGCTTGTTTCTTTTGGTCTTCCTTCTCTGTTTTGGGGTAAAATAGTTATGACAGTTGCTTACATAGTTAATCTTTCACTTTCTACTACTTTAAATTTCAAGTCTCCTGAACATGTGTAGTATGGTAGGGTACCTGATTACAATAGACTTAGGGTTTGGGATGTACAGCTTATGATGTACAGCTTATGCACATCAATCTGAAGGAAAATTATAACCTAGAAGTACTAAGTGTGTTTTTTCAAGTTATCCCTTAGGAACCAAAGGCTTTAGGCTGTGGGTGGGAGATGGTCAAGGTTTTAGAGTAATAATCAGCCGAGATGTTATTTTCAATGAGTCTAGTATGCCCTATAAGTTAAAAGAGTCTGAGGTCAATAAATCTGAAAAAGGAGAAGTCGGAGAGTTAGACTTAGATACCAATAAGGATAGTATTGAGTTTAAAAGTGAGTTTGGTACTCCCATACCTGAATTAGAATCTAGTGAGAAAGAAACTTAACCGAGTCAGTTAGAGAGTCAACCTAATGAGGAGTTTGATAGTGAACCAAATGAAATTCAATCCCCTGATTCCAAAACTCTTGCATCCCCAACTTACCTTTTAACTAGAGATAGGGTCAAAAGACATGTCAAACCAAATAAAAAATGTCTTTGCTGATTTCATGGCTTATGCTTTTGTAACTTTTCAAGAGTTAGCAAAGAATGAACCCAAAACCTATTTAGAAGCTGTTAGGTCTAAGCATTCTTCTAAATGGAAAGAAGCTATGCTTGATGAAATGAAGTCTCTTAGTGTCAATAAAACTTAGGTCTTAGTCAAACCCCCTCATAACCAGAGAATTGTAAATTGTAAATGGATCTACAAGGTTAAGGAAGGTATATCTTCCTCGGATCCTTTTAAGTGCAAAGCTAGGTTAGTAGCTAAAGGTTTTACTCAAGTCGAAGGGGTAGATTCTAATGAAATTTTTTCACTTGTGGTTAAGTATACTACTATTAGAACTACTTTAGCCTTAGTCACACAATTTGATTAGGAATTAGAACAGTTAGATGTTAAGACTGCTTTTTTACATGGTGACTTAGATGAAACCATTTACATGAGACAACCTGAGGGTTTTAAAGTAGAACATAAATGAGTGGAACTGGTCTGTTTACTTAAGAAATCTTTGTATGGTTTGAAACAGTCCCCAAGACAGTGGTATAAGAGGTTTGATTCCTTTATTGTGAATGCTAGTTTTCTTAGAAGTCAATATGACACCTGCTTGTATTTTAAAGATCTTATGACTAGTAAAGTTGTGTATATTTTGTTGTATGTAGATAGTATGCTTATTGCTGGTCTTAATTCCTTAGTTATACAGGGGGTAAAAGATTTACTAAAGTTTGAATTTTATATGAAAGACTTAGGTGTTGCTAAAAATATTCTAGGTATCACTATTACTAGGAATAAGTCTAAATGAGAGATGTGTTTGTCTCAATCTTCTTATATCAATAAGATTGTGTCTAAGTTTTCTATAGACTTTTCTAGGATAGCTTTTGTCCCTTTAGGTCCTCACTTTAAACTTTCTAGTGAGCAATGCCCTTCTACTGAGTCTGAAAGAATAGAATGGTTTATGTCCCTTATTCAAATACAGTAGGTTCTGTAATGTATACAATGATTTTTACTATACCTGACTTAGCTTTTGGCATAAGTATTTTAAGTAGGTTTATGGCCAACCCTGGTAGAATGCACTGGGAAGCCATGAAGTGGCTGTTTAGGTATCTTAAGGGTACTGAACTTGAAGGTCTAGTTTATAAGAAAAGTAGAGAGGAAGTTGAGTTACTAGGCTTTGTTGATTTGAACTATGCAGGTGATAAGGATAGGAGGAGATCTGTCTCTAGCTATGAATTTACTCTATGTGGGAACTCCATTAGTTGGAGGTCTCATCTTCAGTCTGTGGTTGCTTTGTCAACCACAGAAGCTGAATATATGGCAGCTATAGAAGCTGCCAAAGAAGCAATCTAGTTAAAAAGATTGTTGAAGAACTTAAAGTTCTCAAACAAGAAGTTGTATTGTTTTTCGGATAGCCAGAGTGCTATTCATCTCTATAAGAATCATGTTTTTCATGAAAGATCCAAGCATATACATGTTAAATACCATTTTAGTCGAGATCTTATAGCTAATATTGTTTTTAAGATTAACAAAATTCCTACAGAGTTTAACCCTTTTAATAAGGGAACTAAATTGTTATCTGCTGGCAAGTTTAATACTTGCAAAAGTTTGTTTCGCATTGGAGTAAGCTAATATGTTATTATTATTTTGTGTGATGATGTTAGTAAGAATCTATGCTATATTTTTTTCTTTTTTCTAATCTTTAAGGATTAGGAGGAGAATTGTTAAGTTTTAATCCTTAAAGTTCTTAATATTTACTATTTTGTAAGCTTTTTTGCAGGTTGTTGTTTTATACTCTTGTACTGTCATTTTGCTTAACTGGATTTGGTTCAATCTCTGGCCCTGTTTCATTTATACCGGTTCAGGCCCATGTCTCACACGGCACCGTTTCACCCATGCGTATCCTAACCCTAATTACCACAAGACATATATATTGTTATGTTGGCACTGTAGCAGATTAGTCGTGTATTTTGGTTTAAGCAGTGAGGTATAGAGGCGATTAGGATTCATGTGTGTTTTTCGTGTAATCTTCTTCTTTTACCTTTCTGTTTATAATTCTTAGTGTAGAAATCTTCATGATTTCACTATGTCTGTTTATCTTAGTGTATTAGGACTTGGTGGTTTGGTTTACGTTTTGTAAACACTTTTTTTCAATAATAGATACAGCATAGGCTCTAGAACTAGAGCACCAATGACGTAGCCATATTTATTTTGTGAACCTCATTCAATTCTGTGTAGATTTACAATTTTTCTTTAACATATATATATATATATATAACTATTAATTGGTTAGGTTGTCAATTGAGAGGATAATATAATATATATAATTGATTTGTTGGGAACATGATTCCAATATTTTTGAAAACATGTACAAAGACTATCGTTTCGATTATTGATTTAAAACTAAAAAATTTAGTTAGACAAGGACAACTTTTAACATTTGTCATATCAATTAATATATTGTAAATATAAGAAGAAAATTTGGTTCAGAACGGATCAAAATCTAAAAATATGATAAATGTTCTCTTGAGAACTAACTTTCAGACTATAATAGACATCACAATAACATGACAAGTTATACATGGATGCCTCAATTAATAATTTAAAAGTAAATAGGAATGTGACAACAATAGATACAGTTTCACATCATTATTCCCATAGATAGTTCAGATCAAATCTGATCTATATGTATGCTCTTGGTCGCCAACCAAGTCAATAGAGAGCATGATGGCTTTTGTATATATTTGATTCACAATGAGTTTGGTTGGAAATTGTTTTAAGTACTATAATTAACTTAGAATATGTAAACATGCAAAAGTCTTTGAAACATGTGAAAAGTCAAAATTATAATTTAAATCAAAATTGATTAGAAAATAATTTGAAAATACATGGAGGATATTGAATCGAAATACAATTAAAAGTCAGCTTTAATATAATTTTCCATTTTAATTCCTTTATTATGTCTATGAATACGACAATTCAAAATTAATTATCCAGTGAAAGATATCTATTACGTACTAAATAGAAGAGTTGGCAGAAAATTGAGACAAGATAAGATTTATGGATCTAGCAATCATAGAAATACTCCAAAAAAAAAAAAGAAGAAGAAGAAAAAAACTATCAAAAATACATGATTAAAAAATCTCAAAAAAAAAAAAAAACCTTCGTTTTCAATATCTTAGGTTCTTTTAAAGTTATATGATCTTACATTATAATCTTATATAAGTTGGAGTTAATTTCATCTATCTCTCTTAAGGCTTGATTAATTTAATTTTTAAAATTTCAAAAATATTAATCTTTTATCAATTTCAAATAGTCATCATATTTTTATTATTATTTCAATCACATATTTCAAAATAGTATCATCTATACCTTTATAAAAATGCTAGTTATAATTTTTAAAACATAAAGAACTAAAACTAAAATTAATACAACATTTAGGAGGTCCGTATAAAATATTATCTATCTGTAAAGCACCAGTTTAGGTCGGAAGGGCAAGTCAGTATCAAGAAGGGAATCTATGGAGCTAAAAGGAATAGCAGTAATTTAAGAAAATAATGAGACATTAATCATTATCCAATTTGTCCAAAATGTTTCAAATAAAAAGCCAAAATGATTATAGCTTATTTGTACCTTTCAAAGTGAAACAAATTGTGTATTTATATGCTTATAATTAATAATAAATCTAATGATAATACATTTTCCAAAAAAAAAAAAAGTAATAGTGAAACAAACAAGCTATAAATTAAAACGTGAAAAGTTTGTATAATGGATCTTTTAATATTGAAGGAGACTCCACAGAAGTTTTGAAGACAATTTATTTTATTTATTTTTAATTTTTTTTGGTTCTTCTCTTTGTGTTAAAAGGTTAATATATGTGGCCGCCGACTCGATCGCAGAAAGAATTGCTTCTTGAATTAATGGGAAAATTCCAACAGTACGAAGATTTTGCATCTATTTTAGCTATAAGAATTTTGGTATCTTAGCTAGCTTCTTTTCTCTTTTCTTTTTTTCCTTTTTCTTTTTTTAATTTACTGCTATATATAGTGCACCGTACATGTTAGAAGACAAAAAAAAAAATTATAGTAGCTCTGCTATGGTGGGAGACGTGGCATCCAGTACATATGATAGGTGTGATCCGTTCGATTATTCATAAGTTATATCATCGGAATTTCATGTAATTAATTAGATAGATGATGTCCACCATAAATGAATCACACCCATCTTAGCAAAAATATTTTACTTATGGAGTACTTTTCAACTATGTATTTTTATTATTATTTAAACTTCACTTCTAGTACAAATGTTATCATGTATTGTTAAGGTTTTACTATATATAAATCTAATCAAGACTTATGAGGGTAACATTGACATATAAAATACTTTCTAATTATATATAGTAATTTTACTTGGATATTGGTAAATTTTTCATATATATAGAGTTTTTTTTATGGTTAAGACATTGTGATTGGTTATAAGCAAAATGTCACTTATCAGTTTTTAAATTATTTTAAAAAGTAACGACTAAAATTTAACAATTTGATAGAATATATAAGTTGAAGTATTAACAAATTGATAAACTCTAACAAGGTAAATCTTTTATGAATTTATTTAAATAAATATATTTAATTTTCAATTTTTGAAACCATGCATCTAAAAGACATTTTAATTATAAAATAACCACAATGTCATAACTTTAAAATTTTCATATATATATATATATATATATGGTGACTCATTTGGAAAACCAGGCTCAAATCATTGATAGTGTCGCGCTCATGGAAGTGACTGCCTGAGCTTTTGAAGAGTTAAGACAAAATTTCTTTGATTATATAGCTGAGTCTGCCGTTTATATTTGACATTTGATCGAATAGATAGAAAGCTCCATATTATTTTTAGAATTCTTTAAAGCAACGTTGAGACCACCTATTTGTTAAAGTCTCAATCCATCATGCATATTTCTTAAAAAAAAAATTATTATGTAGTAATTAATTATGGTTTTATAATGCACGTAACCAGTACATATATATATGTGTGTATAAAATATCATGAACAACATACTTAATTAATGAGTGAAATTTTTGCAGGGGCTTCGAAACCTATGGCGGATGATTTCCAAATTTCAAAATTCTTTGTCATTGTAGCATGAATATAATTCTTATTATCTTGACAAGCTAGTGTTAACTAAGGATATACTTGTACATTTAATTTTCTATTAGGATATCTTATGAATAAAATAACCTTTCTTATTAAATTTTTGATTGATTTAAGAGGTAAGATTTAAATTTGTAACATACTAAAGTTTTAAAAGAACAAAATAAATCATGTATAGACTAATAAAATCCAAATACATTGATCTTGAAATTGTAATTTTAAAATTTTTAAAGCAACCTAAGAACTGTTAAAAGATATTATGATAGAACTATCATGAAAGTCTTAATTTGAGAATTTATGTATACTTATATAATTTTTCTATATGGTCGACATCCATAAGTTTTTTAACTTATATATATATATATATATATATATATATTAGGAAACATGTTTGCTTTATATCTGCAAGTTAGAAAAATTTGTGAATTTCTGCACAGAAAAATTGTATACTTATATATATAAATAAATATGATCAAGTCAAAATATCTTAACTTTAAAATATGTAGATGTACACGCTATCAATTTGATAAGATGTGCATTTACACTTTATTAAAGTCAGAATATTCCACTAGGAACAAGATTATATATACATATACATATATACATACACATTAATGATTTAGTGAGCTACATAACTTATATTATTGTACTAGATTATGACGTGGCACAAATGTTTTATTATTTTGACATTACTAGTAATCATCATCAATGGCACGGCAACTTGCATAGTAAATTTTAATTAAAAATATTTAATTTAATTTTATATTTTAGTACGAAAATTTTAATAAGAAAAAAGTAAACATTTTAAGAGTAATAATTAAATATCACATATCATGTAGATCTCACTAATAATTCATTATCAAATGGTAACAAAAATTAAAACTCTTATGTTATATCATCATCCAATACTATAACACAAACTATATTGGTCACTAAATTATATATACATAAATAGAATAATTATCAGGTGTAAAAATCTGAACGCTATCGCTTGCATATTCATGCCCTACCACATGTGATGGTATATACATATGTGGTGGGGTATAAATCTACAAGTTAATAACTTGTAGATGTCCACACCTAGAGTCATATATTATTTGTCTATCATGACATATTTATAGTTTTACTATCAAATTCTCCTTTATATATCATAATTTGGATTACTTCTTCAAAAATGTTGATGGAACATAGTAAAATACTAAAATTCTTGGGACAAATTAACCACTAATACATCTTTACATCTAAGCTCTTGAAACGTCTCATAAAGGTCCTGATATTTTTTTTTCATAATGGTTTACTAGAGATATGCATCGGTTAGAATCCGATCTATTTTGGAAATAACCAATCCAATCTAATTAATAATCAGTTTTTTTTTTCAATCCGATCCAATCCGATCTATACATTAAATACAATCCGATCCAATCCAATTATTTGGATTAGATCGATTTGGCTTCAACTTTTATTTAATTCTTTTAGACTTTTTAAAATTTAATTTTTGAGCTTTTTTTATTTTGAATATTTGACATTTGAGCTTTTTTTTTTACCAAAAATTTGTTGTGCTTAAATTTTGTTTAAAAAATTATGTTATTTTCAAAACCTAACACATAAAGTGCCCCACTACGTAATCCATAAAAAAAAAAATTTCAAAAGCTAACACAAATGATTAAAAAAATAACATAACAGATAAACATATTAAACTAAAACAAAACAAAACAAAATTACTACACTAATACAATAATTCAGTAATCCAACTCCAAATTTAAGCTAATATAACAAAGCCTACATACCAATAATATTAAACTAATTGCCATATGTTTTGTAAAAAAAAAAAATAGTCGGTTCAGATTGAATCAGTTTTTAACACTCCAAACCAAACCGAACTGAATTGACTTTTAGTTTTTGATTTTTCAAAACCGATCTAATCTAATTACACTAAAATAACATAACTAAACATGTTAGATTTGATTGGATCAGTTATTTTAATCGGTTAGTCAATTTTTTTACACACCCCTAGTGGTTACATGAGAATCCCTACATACATATATATTGTGTTTACATATATATTGTGTTTACAAAGCACATATTTATTTATAATCTGCACATCCTTTCATCAAAGCCCCCATATATATTGTCATATTTTATAATAATCCTATCTTTCCAATTGTATTATTAAAAGTATGAAATTATTATACTCAAGTGTTGACCTTCGAATCTTTCTTTGTCTAATTAGGTTAATAACCATTTCGTTTATGGAAAAATTCAATCGAGTCTACGTAAGGATCAAGACTGTATATTAAAATTAATCGAAAAATTACTTGATATTAACTTTTTATTTACCATCAAATTTTAATTTATAGCAAAACATTATCTAAGTTTTTATATGTTTGCATAACCAACTTATGTTAGTCAAACAACATAATTGGTCAATGGGAGTTAAATTATATTAAATGAAAATTATTATTACATATATATATATTTAACTTAAATTAATTCAGTGTTTCAAGAATTTATCTATATATATATATTATCAAGAGGATCAATTTTCTTTTTTTCTTCCATCAAAAAAAAAGAAAAATTCATAACCATACTGTATTTCTATTTTTAAATATCTTAATTAATTATATGTTTTATTAATAGAAAATCTCTAGACATATGCAACGAAAATAAAATCTAAATGAGATATTTCTATTAAACTACAATCTAATTATTATGAAATAAAATATAAAGTTATTAATAGTATTTTTAAATAATTTAATTATAATACGTTCATAATCTTGTAATATTTACATTAATTGCAATGAAACGAACCCAATGGTCTGGTTAGAAGGACTAAGGAGGATTTATTTTGCATTTAAAACTTTTGTCCAAAGTGATGTGTCAAATTATCTTTCTCCATTGGAATTGGAATAAAGCTTAAATTTAATGCATATATATAATTTTTTATTATATAATACAGTTTTAATTAACTAACACTACTACAAAAATAAGCTATCGACGATTACTTTATTTTTATATAGACGTCTGTTAACAAAGAAAACTGACATTGATACACTAATACGACGGTTATTAACTTTGGCGAGTAATAAAGACGGCGGGCCATCGTATAAAGAAAAAATCAACGACGGTTATAAACAAAACCGTCGTCTATAATTTAATCAATGACGACGGTTTTTTTATAAACCATCGTTTATAAATCCCTAATACACGTGGCATCCACGTTGCTGCCACATGTCTCTTTGATTAAATTAGAGTAAAAAAAAACTAAAAAACCAAAAAACGACGGTTTTAGCTTAGAACTGTCGTTTTTACCCGAAAAAAAAATAAAAAAACCAAAAAACAACAGTTTTAGCTTAGAATAGGTAAAGACGACGGACGTTTTTACCCCGAAAAAAAAAAAAAAAAAACGACGGACCTAACTCTGGACCCATCGTCTTTATCAAAATGGTGGCGTTTTGTAGCCATGTTATTTGGATAAAGACGACAGGCCTAGCTTTTGTCCGTTGTTTTTAACTCAGTGTCTTGTTCTTTACACGCATCTTCATCTCTTATTTTTCCTCACTTTTTTAAAAACCCTAAAGCACCCGCCGCTGTTTGCTCATCTTCTCCACTGTGGTTGCCGTTTGCTCATCTTTTCCACTGTGGTCGCTGTTCCTCATCTTCTCCACTGTGGTCGCCGTTCCTCATCTTCTCCATTGTAGTCGCCGTTCCTCATCTTCTTCATTGTGGTCAGATTACTTCTTCATTTCACATAATATTTGTGATTTTTAACCCAAAAATTTTAAGGTCAGTGTTCGGCAATCTATTTAAATTGTTTTTAACAAATTGTGAATGCATTATTTCGTGAAAATGTTTGAATCCGTGCATTGAAAAGTTTAAATATTGAATATAATGCATTATTTTGTTTGAATATTGAATGTATTTGTTAAGTTGGTTGTTAATTTGTAGATTGTGTATATAATCGAAAATTGTATAAATTATCCGGTGATATATATGAAACCCGATGATATGTATGAAACTTGATGATATGTATGAACTACCCGTGCATATATTGTGTGAAAAATTGTATATGAGAGTTTTGGTTTAATTAGTAATTTTTTTATAAGAGTTTTGTAATTAGAATATATTTAATATAATTTTGTATAAATTTATTTAAAAGCCGCTAAAAAAAAAAAACATAGACGATGGTTTCTATGTAAAAACCGTCGTCTATACTTAACATAGACGACGGTTTCAATTTTAAACCGTCGTCTATATTTTATGAGTATCGACAATGCTTCATTAGACGATAATTTGTTGTCTATCGTATATACACACACGTTGATTTTTCAGCGACGTCTATGCCTTTATTTTCGAATAGTGTAATGTAGAGCTAATGTAATTAATTCATCTTGTCATGCATCATAAGTGGTAATGGGACCCAAAGTAGAGCTAACCAAAAAAAGCCGACCTAAGTTGTAGGTGAGGGTACTGTTTAGTTTGTTTAGATGACAGCTTTGCACAAATTAATTGCGGTTTTGCATGTTTACCTAAAAAAAATTCGCAGTTTTGCACTTTTCAAATTAAAAGTTAAAATACTCTCAAGTATATTTGATTTGGACAAATCAATTTATAAAGCAAAAATTGTTTAACCGTATCTAAGTTAAAAAAAAATTAGTTATATATATTAATGAAACATAATTTTAAGGTCTCTCTATATTTATTAATTATGTAGTTTTATGCTTTCGGATGATAGAGTCTAGGGTACTATAGGAGGCAACAAATTTAACTTTGAAAAGAACAGCCGTTATAATGTGATTTACACGCCTCTTTGAAGAGGTATGTTATCATCTAACATACTCTAAAATATAACGTCCAAAGAGAAGATTGCTAATTAATTATACATATACTAATGATGGCCAATGTGGTTTTGCATAGTGCTTTTGGTAGGAAGTATAATTATTCATTGAACAAGTAAAAAAGAAAATAAAAGATTTAGTTTAAAAGAAGGCGACTGCGCATTCACAAGAGACCCAGGAATTCATATAAGAGTTAATTTAATTTCATTTTGCTTTCCTGAAATTTAGCTTAAATTCAATTATATTTTTTTTATTTTAAAAATATTATTTATCTCTCCAATGATTAATTTTTTTGTGTTTACTTTGTTTATTATTGTATTCACACGTTTTGAATTTAACATCAATCTCTATCATTTGCACCTTCTGTATATTTTCAAAATTAAGACAAACCTTAAAAAACTGAGAGAAAGCATTATTTATTTTATTAGAATATGTAGCTTTTTTCATTAGAATTTTGTTTTCCATCAAACTATAATAATTATAATAATATAATTTTATTAATTTTAAATGGAAAAAAATACAAGAAATGTTGGAGGATGTTAGAGTCTTCTAGAGGAAGGATTAGTTAATGACTTGTATGCCACGTGTTTATATGATTAATCATTAATTAGTTAGTTTGTTAGCTGTTATGTCAGATACGGTTAGCTACTATATATAGCAAGTCATGTATTTTTGCATGTGACAATTCATTAAGGAAATATACATAGCAAGTCATGTATTTTTGCATGTGACAATTCATTAAGGAAATATACAGATGAAGCTTTGATTCTAAGCTTTCTTTCTCTCTGTTTTTCCATTCTCTCTTTCTCACGTCGAGTTCATCGTGTTCATCGTGTTCTTCAAGCTTCCTTCAATGGCTAGCAAGCAGATTGTAACATGGTATCAGAGCAAGGTTCAAAGCAGAACCTAAATTCGAAAGTGAGTTGTTTTCCTTCTATTCTTATAGAAGTTGTTTCACTGTTTTGCTTCAATTCCTAGCCTCTGTTTTTCGATTAAGAACGTAACAATGTCGGAAGCTGGAATTCAAAGAACTAGAGATCCAGAAATCATGGTGATAGATTCAACGCATGAACTTTATCTCCATCACGGAGATTCTCCAGGAATCAAGTTGGTTACTAAAAACTTAGATGGAGAAAATTACAATCATTGGAGCCGATCAATGAAAATAGCTCTCAAAGCTAAGAACAAGCTTGGCTTCATCGACGGCACCTGTGAAGAACCAGATCAAAGTTCTCCTTTGAGAAACTATTGGGAACGATGCAACAGTATGGTAATATCGTGGTTGATCCATGCAGTAAACGTGGAGATTGCTGAAAGTTTTGTTTACTGTGCAACAGCTTTTGAAATCTGGAAAAACCTAGAACAAAGGTATGGAAAATCAAATATTGCCAAAATTTATCAAATGCAGAGAGAATTAAATGTCCTCAGTCAAGGAAATTTAGGAATTGCAAGTTATTACACAAAATTTAAAAGGCTTTTGGACGAAAACAACTCTTTGGTTGGTATTCCTAATTGTTCTTGTGGATCTGCAAAGTCTTTCACAGATTTGATTCATACTCAACACATTATGCAATTTCTTATGGGCCTAAATGAGTCATACAATGCTATGAGGGGCAACACTCTCATGTTGCAACCATTCCCTGGGTTGAATCAGATATACAATATACTTTTACAAGAGGAAAAACAAAGGGGGTTTACAAATCCTGCACAAATTGTTTCAGATTCAGCAGCATTTGCCAATCACAATGATAACTCAATGCTTCCTTCTCAGTTTCGTGGATCTGGAAATGGATCAGGAAATTTTCGAACTCTTCATAAACCAGGACAAGGATCTAGAAGGAATGTAGTCTGCTCACATTGTAAGATAACTGGCCATACCATTGACACTTGTTACAAATTGCATGGTTTTCCTCCTGGTTACAAATTTACCAAAGGAAAACGAGGTTCTGCACACATGGCTACTAATATTGGTACTGCTGACAATGACTCTACACCAAATCTCACAATGGATCAATATAACCAGTTGTTAACTTTGCTGAGCAAAGGTCATCTCAATTCTACAAATGCTGAAGAGCAAATGGATTCTGTTGCTGCCAATTGTTTTTTAGCAGGTAAAAATGCTTGCTTCTTTACTTCTAATGTCAATTTGGAATGGATTATAGATAGTGGTGCTACTGACCACATAACTCCTCACTTAAACCTTTTCACCACCTTTGAACCAGTTCACAATTCCAATCTAATCACCTTACCAAATGGCAAACAAGCCTGTGTCAAACACATTGGAACTGTCATCTTAGACTCCAAAATTGTTCTTAAAAACGTCCTTCATGTTCCAGATTTTCACTTTAACCTTCTTTCAGTTCAAAAATTGTGTACTGACTTATCTTGCAAAATTTTTTTTCATCAACTGCTTGTTTGCTTCAGGACCAAGCAACGAGCAAGGCAGCCATCCTTGGTAGTCAACTTGGTGGTTTATATTTTGTTAATAAGATCATTTCTCCTGTTTCTAATACTGGACATGTAAATGATCCTAAGTCTTTTGTTTCTTTTGATTCTGCTTCTACTTGTACTCCTTTTTTGAACAAGTCTTCAACTTCTTGTAATTTTTCTGTTTCTAAACAACTTAATAAAGCTGATTTGTGGCACTATAGATTGGGGCATCTATCTTTTCATTCCATGCAATCCATTCCAGATATTGTTTTTTCCAATTCACATCATTCTCTATGTCAAATTTGTCCTAAAGCTAAATTGCATAGACAACCATTTCCACATAGCACAACTAATGCTACCCGAGTGTTTGAACTCATCCATATTGACACATGGGGACCTTTTCATCACACTTCACACAATGGTTATAGGTTTTTTCTTACCATTGTGGATGACTATTCTCGTGCAACTTGGACTCATTTTATTACTCATAAAAGCAATGCATTGTCTATTCTCAAGTCTTTCATTTCTTATGTCAAGACTCAGTTTCAAGCCACGGTCAAAATCATTAGAAGTGACAATGCTTTAGAATTCCAAGACACAGCTGCCAACCTCTTTTATTCTGATCATGGGATTTTGCATCAAAAATCATGTGTTGATACTCCTCAACAGAATGGTATTGTAGAAAGGAAACACAAACACTTACTCGAAACAGCTAGAGCTCTTTATTTTCAATCCAAATTACCTTTGAAGTACTGGAATGAATGTATTCTTGCAGCCACCTATCTTATTAATAGGTTCCCCTCTTCTGTTCTTCATAACATGTCACCACATGAAATCCTTTTTGGCACCAAACCTTCTTACAGTCATTTAAAAGCTTTTGGCTGCTTGTGTTTTGCTTCAACACTAAAACGACAAAGGACAAAGTTTCAGTCTCGAGCTTATCCTTGTGTATTTGTTGGTTATGCTTACAATCATAAAGCATACAAAATTTTGAATCTTGACAGTCAAGAAATTTTTGTTTCTCGGGATGTCCAATTCTTTGAGTCTTGTTTTCCATTTCACAATCTTTCCTTTCCATCTGACACTTCTTTCCCATTCCCTATCTCAGATATTTCTTCTTTTTCTTATCCTTTAGATTTTCCCATTTTTCCATCTTCTTCTGAGTCAGTTTCTTCTTCCACAGTTGAGTCACATGTCACTTCTTCTCTTTCTACACCATCTCCAGTTTCTTCTCCTCCTCAACCTCTTGCTTCTTTACCAAGTACTTCTCCTTCTCCTATCATTCGAAAATCAGCTCGAATACATAAGCCTCCTTCTCACCTCAGTGATTACATTTGTTCCACTGCCACTACTTCTTCCATTCAACCTCACTGGTGTAATCTTGTTTCTTTCTCCAATCTTTCTTCTTCATCTCAATAAACCATTAACCATTTTTCTTCTTTTGTTGAACCAAACACATATGCACAAGCTTCTCTTGATCCACTTTGGATTGATGCTATGAGTAAAGAGCTTGCAGCTTTAACTGCTAATCATACATGGGCAGTAGTGGATTTACCTAAAGGCAAAAAGGCTATTGGATGTAAATGGGTGTATAAGGTGAAACTCAAAGCAGATGGCACCTTAGAAAGGTTCAAAGCACGATTGGTAGCTAAGGGTTTTACTCAGAAAGAAGGGGTTGATTTTTCAGAAACTTTCTCTCCAGTGGTTAAAATGTCAACCATCAGATCTATCATTGCTGTTGCAGCTACAAAAGGCTGGGATTTGTTTCAATTGGACGTTAACAATGCATTCCTGCATGGTGATTTGCATGAAGAGGTTTACATGCAATTACCTCCTGGCTATCCTGCTGGTCCCAACCAAGTTTGTAAGCTTCACAAGTCACTGTATGGACTTAAGCAAGCTTCAAGGCAGTGGTTTGCTAAGTTGAGTGATAAGTTGAAATTTTTGGGGTACTCACAGTCCAAGAATGATTACTCTTTGTTTTTGAAACAAGCCAATGGTCATCTTACTGTTCTTGCCGTATATGTGGATGACATTTTAGTTACTGGTTCTGATTTGGCTAAAATTCAATCTCTTAAGTCTAATCTACATTCTGCCTTTGGTATTAAAGATTTAGGTATTTTGAGCTTCTTTCTTGGTTTTGAGGTTACTAAGACAGATTCTGGCATTGTACTCACTCAAAAGAAGTTCACAAATGAGTTACTAAGAGAGTTTTGTCCCACAACATCCAAGTCTGTGGTCACTCCTTTGCCTTTGAATTTGAAACTGTTTCCTACACAAGGTGATATATTTCCTGATGTCACTTTGTATCGTACCATCATTGGAAAGCTCAATTTCCTTACACATACACGACCTGATCTCTCTTTTGCTGTTCAGCATTTAAGTCAGTTCATGCAAGAACCTCATGTTCCTCATTATGATGCTGTACTTCACGTTCTTAAATATCTGAAAGGCACCTCAGGACAGGGTATTTTGCTTCGAGCTCAAAGAGGCATTCAACTTCAGGCATTCACTGATTCAGATTGGGCCTCTTGCCCTATTTCTCGTCGATCTGTCACGGGATATTTGATCATGCTAGGCAATTCACCAATCTCTTGGAAGTCCAAGAAGCAGGGGACTGTGTCTCGTTCCTCATCTGAAGCTGAGTACCGAGCCATGTCTCATGCATCTTCTGAGGTTGCATGGCTTGTCCGTTTGCTTGATGAGATAAGCTTGTCACCTGCCAGACCTATCACTTTGTTTTGTGATAATCAAAGTGCTTTACATATTGCCAAGAATCCTATCTTCCATGAACGTACTAAGCATATCGAGATAGATTGCCATTTTACTCGTGACAAAGTTCTTGAAGGTTTATTGGAACTCAAGCATTTACCTACGCATGAACAACTGGCAGATGTGCTTACCAAAGTTCTTCCTTCTCATCAACATCACAAGCTTTTATCCAAGCTCGGCATGGTGAATTTAGACCATCTCTCGCTTGCGGGGGGGTGTTGGAGGATGTTAGAGTCTTCTAGAGGAAGGATTAGTTAATGACTTGTATGCCACGTGTTTATATGATTAATCATTAATTAGTTTGTTTGTTAGTTGTTATGTCAGATACGGTTAGCTAATATATATAGCAAGTCATGTATTTTTGCATGAGATTTTTCATTAAGGAAATATACAGATGAAGCTTTGATTCTAAGCTTTCTTTCTCTCTGTTTTTCCATTCTCTCTTTCTCACGTCGAGTTCATCGTGTTCTTCAAGCTTCCTTCAATGGCTAGCAAGCATATTGTAACAATATATATATAGATGGATGATATAATGTCACATTTCACAACTGAACATGTAACGTTATTATGTATGAGTATAATTAGTTTACTTTTATGTGACACTGCTGATGATTACGTATCATTAAGTTTACATTGCTTCTGATAATTCAAAAGAATATGATAACATGGTATCACTACTACATAAGATAAAACCTTGTCCTATACAAAATGCTGGACAGCTTTGCTTAAATAAGCTAATATAGGATTCGATTCATAAGTATATAAATCTTCAATTTTGGTGATTAATTATTCATAATAATATCCATCTCCAAAAACATAAAATAAAATTTAAGAAACAGAGATGCATTTGGAATTAAATGAGTGATATTTAGAAGAGAGAGAGCATGAATTTTTCTTTCATTTTAATTACATTTCCATTATCAAAGAAGATAAGGTTATACTATTCAGTACTATAACATATGCCCTACCAAGCAAGTTTCCAGATAATTTACCCAAAATAAAAATAATTGCTAGACTCTCCACTGAACCACATAAATTTTTAAAAATAAAATAAAAAATAAATTAAAGAAAAGAAAAAATAACAACTATTGGGATTTAATTGAATAGCAGAACTATGAGTTATTGCACGCGTTATTGGGTTATGGGATTCAATGCATTAGTATAATTTTTATTTTTATAAGTAATGCATTAATATAATAAATGTCCAACTTTTATGAATGTTCATAATTTCCCATCTGCAACACATAAAATAAACCTTAATAATAATAATAATAACGATAATAAAAGTTAAACATTGATAATTAATTAAATGAGCCTTTAGAAGAGAGAGAATCAAATTCCATTTCAACAAAAAAAACAAAGTTATTATGATTCAGTACAACAAGATATACATTGCCAAGAAGCTAGCTATATGGTCTACTGAATCAAAGTAATTGAGTCAAAGAACACACACATAACAACACCTTCGTTTCTATTTTCAATCAGTTATCAGCCTAGCTAAGCAATTTGTCGATAACATGAAAATAGAAATAGCACATAACCTATATGTGTGTGCTAACTTGAGTTCTAGGCGATTAATATATGTGTGCTGTGTGCTGTGTGCATGTATACGCATGAGTTCGTGAGGGTCTTGTATAAGTGTTTATGTAAGTCATTTGCATAATACAAATAAGATTAACTTCAACAATTTTGCACCAAAACTAAGATTAGCCTTAACAATTTATTATTAGAACTAAAATAGTCTCAACAATATCCCATTATATGAAAGCCGATAAACTTCTCCGACTCTAGTTTTACTAACGCAATCGCAAAACCGTTTCTACAATAATTCGTTGGCAGTATTACGTTCAAGATCCAATCAATATAATATATTAAAATTTTACTCCTTTCAAATTTTTTTTTCATTTTTTATCACTAAATATTTTCCCGCACATTCAATATTTATATTATATATATATAGATTTTTTTTTTATACATATTTTTCTATTTTTAAAAGTTAAAATTTTAATGGTATAATTTAATTTTTTATGGTATTTTTTTTTTCAGTTTTAATACTTTGTTGACATTGATTAAATAGAATAAGATTAATTTTGTGGCATTGATGGATAGAATAAGGTTAATTTTTTTGTTTTCAATTAAGGAAGGAAATTAGGCTATTTTGCCAAATTCTATAATACTAATCAAACCAATTAAAAATGGCACTAATGCCAAAATAGTGGATTGTCTATATTTTTTCTTCAATTTTAATATTTATATATATATATAAATATATCTTTTTTTTTTATATTTTTCTGTTTTTAAAAGTTAATTTTTTATGGTATGATTTAATTTTTTATGATATTTTTTTACAATTTTAATATTTTGTTCAGAATAAAGTTAATTTTGTAGCATTGATGGATAAAATAAGGTTAATTTTCTATTTTCAATTAAACAATAAAATTAAGGTATGTTGCCAAATTCCATAATGTTAATCGGACCAATTAATAAATAAGAGACCGAGATTTAATATAACTGGACTGTGCAAATAACATATTATTGTGGCCAAACTGTCACCGGTAATCATTAATTTATCACAAATTAGGATCACATTTGATTTTACCGGATTTTTTTTCAATAAAATGGCACTAATGCCAAAATAGTGGATTTTTTAAATTTGATTTTATTGGATTTTTCTTTCAATTTTAATATTTATATATGTAAATATATCTTTTTTATATAGATTTTTCTGTTTTGAAAAGTTAAAATTTTAATGGTATAATTTAATTTTTTATGGTATTTTTTTTTTCAGTTTTAATACTTTGTTGACATTGATTAAATAGAATAAGATTAATTTTGTGGCATTGATGGATAGAATAAGGTTAATTTTTTTGTTTTCAATTAAGGAAGGAAATTAGGCTATTTTGCCAAATTCTATAATACTAATCAAACCAATTAAAAATGGCACTAATGCCAAAATAGTGGATTGTCTATATTTTTTCTTCAATTTTAATATTTATATATATATATAAATATATCTTTTTTTTTTATATTTTTCTGTTTTTAAAAGTTAATTTTTTATGGTATGATTTAATTTTTTATGATATTTTTTTACAATTTTAATATTTTGTTCAGAATAAAGTTAATTTTGTAGCATTGATGGATAAAATAAGGTTAATTTTCTATTTTCAATTAAACAATAAAATTAAGGTATGTTGCCAAATTCCATAATGTTAATCGGACCAATTAATAAATAAGAGACCGAGATTTAATATAACTGGACTGTGCAAATAACATATTATTGTGGCCAAACTGTCACCGGTAATCATTAATTTATCACAAATTAGGATCACATTTGATTTTACCGGATTTTTTTTCAATAAAATGGCACTAATGCCAAAATAGTGGATTTTTTAAA
>QANX01002321.1:0-40349 GCA_003254975.1 Ochetophila trinervis | reverse complement strand
AATTTTAATACAAAAAAATTTTGATGTATTAGTTATACATCTTAAAATATATTATATAATACTATACAAAGCTAACACTAAACATAGTACTAATTTTAAATAATACATTATATTCAAATAATATTTCCCTATCCATGGTACCAAACAAGCCCTTAAAGTTAAAATCACTGAAAATTTCTGAACTATATCACGATTTGCATTTTCGTTCTAATTTTTTTTTATTCTCAAACTCATATTTTTGTATCGTCGTAAGTCTTTTTTGAAATTTTTATCAATTTGAACAGTTAAAAAGCACATGAGGTCAATTTTAAGGGTAAAATTGTAATTTTCTTTTTATCACTATCGGTCTCTAAACTATATCACGATTTACACTTTCGTTTTAATTTTTTTTTCTCACTTTGATTTTCAAACAAATATTTCACTTAGAAAAGCTTACATATGAGGTTCATGTTGCATCTTTTTCAATATCACTCTCTCTCCTCCATGCAAGCTTATTATTCTTTTTATTTTTGGGTAATTCGCACCCGGAGTATCTAAACTTTATCGAGTTTTACAAACAGGTACCCAATTTTTTTTTTGCATTTTAGTACATAAATTCGCAAAAGTGTGGTACTATTAGTACTTATGTCCCTTCCGTCCAAATATCCCGTTAACCTCACGTGTTGCTCACATGTAGAGACAAATATCATCTTTTTACCTTTCCCAAATACCAGATTTTTTTCTTCCTCTTTTTCTCTTTTCTCTCTCCTAAAAAACTAGAATTTTTTTTTTAAAAAAACTCAATTTTTATGTGTAATTTGTATTTTAGATTGATTAAATCTTTGTATTTTAGACTAAATTTTTGTTATAATTTATTTGTGGTTAAAATGGTAGAAGATTTCATAATTAAATTGGCAAAATGCATAAAAATGACACAAAAAAGATTCCAAACATGTGTATTATGTAATTTGAGTTGGATATGAAATTTCAGTAGATATTACACGAAATTGACCATTAGGCTTTGTCGGGAATGAAGAGACGAAGTCAACGAGATAAATTTTGCCAAAAATGGTGGTTGGAATCATAAATTCCAATCGGCAAAACAACTAGGGCTTATGACCTGGTTCAGTGAAACGAGTCAACCCACAACGCATTTCAAAGTTAGGGACGATCCAAAACGGCGCTGTTTTGATCTCACAAAACGATGCTGTTTTGGGTCGTCCTCAACCTTGAGACTGATTGTGGGTTGACCCGTTTCACTGAACCGGGTCACGCGACCCAATTGTTTTGCCTGTCAAAAATTTATGATTTTGACCACTATTTTTGGCAAAATTTATCCTATTGGCTTCGTCTCTTCACTCCCGACGAAGCCTAATGGTCAATTTGGTGTAATATCTATTAAAATTTCATATCCAACTCAAATTACATAATGCAAGGGTTTGGAATCTCTTTTTGTGCCATTTTTATGCATTTTACCAATTTAATCATGTAATCTTCTACCATTTTCATCCACAAATAATTTACAACGTATAATAACATAAATTTAGTCTAAAATACAAATTACACAGAAAAATTGAGTTTTTTGTTGTTGCATTTTTTTTATAGTTTTTAAGGAGAGAGAAAGAGAAAGGAGAAAAATATGGTATTTTGGAGGGGTAAAAAGACTATATTTGCCTTGCATGTGAGCAACACGTGAGGTTAACGAGATTTTTGGACAGAAATGGACGTAGGTACTAATGATACAGCATTTTTGCGAATTTAGGTACTAAAATGTTAAAAAAAATTTGAGTATCTGTTTGTAAAATCCAATAAAGTTTAGGTACTCCGGGTGCAAATTACCTTTTTTTTTTCTATGAAACAAATAGTACCAAAATCATTAGAAAAATGTGGTCGGAGGTGAAAGATCCGATCGGGTATGGATACAGGTCGTGCGCCCTGTTACTCCTGAAACAAAACGACACATGAACCCATTTCAAACTTGAAGATGATTGAAATGACATTGTGTCATGGATTCCATCTGACATTTTTTTTAATAACTTTTAAAACTAAATACCAGAAATTAAAACGACGTCATTTTATACAATCAACCACTCAGATTCACTACTATTTAGCTATTTAAATTTAACTTCCAACATATATTAAATATTTCACAATTTTTTCTTCAAAATCAAAACATTTTTGATTAATTTTTTCTTTCTTGTATCTGCAAATGAAACTAAAGAAAGAAATGAAAAGAATAATCTTGCATGGAGGAGAGAGAGTGAGATTGAGAGAGGTGTCAGAGTGAACCTCATATGTAACATTTTTTGAATGAAATACTTGTTTGAAAATCAAAGTGTGAAAAATAGTTTTATGACGAAAATATAAATTGCAATATAGTTTAGTGACTTATAATGATAAAAAAAAACTCTTAAAATTATAATTTTATCTTTAAAATGGACATTATGTGCATTGTACGTGTCTTTTAACAGTTCAAATGGACATAAATTTAAAAAATAACTTATAATAATATAAAAATATAAATTTAAAAGTCAAAGTGAAAAAAAAAATTAATATAAAAATATAAATTGTGATATAGTTTAAAAATTTTCATTATTTTTTGTTGACTTTTGTGGTATTTGGAAAATAATGATAAGATAGTTATTTGGGAATTAAAAATTGTTCCTCTATTTTTTACCCTCGCAGTCTGTTTTTGACCAATGGAAAGCATAGAAAATGATACAGGAAAAGGAAAACTTCAACTAATTTCAAATTAATAACTCATATATAAAAAAAAAATTAAAAGCATTTTTTTTTGGTTTTTTTTTTTGTCTCTTTGTCACATGGTAGAGATTCTAGACGAGTAATAAAACACAAGTTTGTGAATGTATAGGAATAAGGATTTCAAAAAAGAAATAAAATGAAGAGTTTTATTTAGGACAATTTAGTGGCAAAATTATCATTTTTTGTACAATGATTTCGGTTCAGAATAATTATATTTTAACATTAAAAAGAAGTATAAATTAAATTAATCCTGATTTAACTGTTAAAATTATTATGTGAACTGAACATAATTAGGTGGACTCATTTATTGAGCTTCGATATTCGAATAATAACATTGTACACATTGTTTTAATTAATAATAATGATTCTCATTGAAATTACTTTCTCTTTATTTTTTTGGTAGGCTTATTACACCAAACAAATCTAATATCTTTGTTCTCAATAAAATCCTAATGGTTCTTGGACTATACTCTATTCAAATATTATTATGATTATAGGTATATTATTGTGTTTTTATGAGTTATGAATATGAGATGAAGAACATTGTTTCAAATGTACATATTATTTTGACTTAATGAGCAAGAATAGAGAGTTTAGTTGGTTGGTCTCATAATGATATCTATAGTCATGTTTATTGTTTTGTAGATTATAACAATTAGGAATTCATGGCATGAACATCATGGATACCTATTCGGACTATGATGTAGGGTATGTTGATAGATGTTATTAATTATTGAATAACATGAGATTTAGATGTGATAATAAATTCCAACAAAGGTTTCTATAAAAAAAAAAAAAATTCCAACAAAGATATTAAAGCTTGTTCATAATTGTTCAATATAATATAGCTGACATTTTTTTTGGTTCACCTTATAATTTCTTTTTTGGTGAAATAAAAACCGTGTTGTTCAATCAATAATTAATTATATATGAGATTTTTTTTATCTGAAATTTTACTTGATCTCATACATATATTTGTATGTGCGTCCCATCTCCTCTTGAATGATTTTATTTTATTTGGAAAACCTGTTTGGTTTTGTGCCCATTTGTGCATCAAATATTTTTGGGTTTTGTAAAGCTTGGTGTTTGATCTAAATAGAGAAATAGATGTTGGCTGGTAAATGAAGTTTTTCAAATGCAATCAACTACTTTAATTGAATCTTTTATAGATCTATAAATTGTAAAATCAATTTTTAATTGACTTAGGGTTTCACTGTTAATGATTTTTCTTGAACTTTGACATAAAATGTGTTTTGATTGAAATCGATGTTGGATTTTGTTGTATGATATGTATAGAAAATGTTTGATGTTCTTGTTTTGTACAATTTGGTATGATGATGTGTAAAATCAAGTTGTTTGGGGAAAATTTTGGAATGCTCTCTCTTTTAGGCTTGTGTTTCCAACAATAATTAGTTGAATCGTTACAAAAAAAAAAATAACAATCCAGAAATTGTAAAAGGAACAAAACACTAAAAACAATAGAAAATACAGAGTCTGGATATGTGAATTCTTAGCTTCCATCATTTTTAACAAAAAACAAAATAAATCACTAGGTCAATTTGAGCACAAAAGAAAGTTATACACGTACGAGGATAATCAATTAAACACCACAACTAAATGCATTTACCAATTATTGATATGATAAACAAGAACCTTCAATTTATGACATATAATTAATTTATTTCACAAATTTAAGCATCCTACCATTTAATGAAGCCATCGACATGGTAGCTCAAATACCCCTATGGACCTTAGTAACAATTCATTTTTAAGAGAGAATTACATTAACAATTTTATAATATAGGCAAGCTAAGTCTCACGACATAAAAGAACTTTAGTACTATGTCAATCTTATTTAAACATTGTTACACTGACAATTTTATGATATAAGCAAGTACTTTAACATCCTATACTACTATATCAATTTTTATTTTTTAACAAAAGTAAATTGACAATTTCATGATATGGACAAATCAGATATCACTAAAGGAAAGTATCTAAAATTATATATCAATATTAGGTATTAAAACTCACGCCAATTTCATAATTTAGACATGTGAAACTATATGATGGGAAAAAGTTAAACATTGTACACTGCTATGTCAAAATTAGCACAAAAAACTATTAAAGGGCAATATAATTAAAATTAACCATAAAAAATAGTAATTTTAATAAAATAAAATAAAGACAATATTTTGCCCACTAAATTCAAAATATATTCACAATTTTATAGTTTGGACATATCGAACTTTACAACAGGCAAAAATTTGAACGTTCTGATCTACCATATTAAATTTTAACATAAAATCACTAAAATTATAATATCACCAAAAACTATTATGAAAAGGGAAAATTTCGTAATGTCACTAGTCTTCATCTCCATCCAGCGTAGACAAATTCAACCCGCATTGTAGATGCGGGGGTTACCATGAATCGCTTCACAACTAGGTCAATTTTATGAAGACTCTCATGTTGAATTTGATTCTATGTTAAAAATGGAGGCTAGAGTTTGATTCTGTGTTTTTAATAGGGTATTTAATTAATTGTCCTTATACGTGTATGAGCTTTTTGTTGATGAGCTTTGAGAATTCTATAATTACTTTGCCTATAATTGCCATGTAGTTTAAAATGAGACCATTTGTTATATATATAAATGAAGACTCTCTTGTTGAATTTGACATTAGTTAAAGTTGGATTCATTTTTGAAAATAATTCCACAAAAGAAGCCTATTTATATGACCATTGTCAGGTTAAGAAGTTATATTACATGATGATGATGTGGTTTTGAGAATTTTACAGATAGTTTGTAGACCTAATATAAATATATATATACATGAGAATTTTTAGACCTATTATATTTATGTATATACATATATTATAATTACTGTGTAGTTTATTTTGTTTTAGAGTTGCATTAGATGGGTGTCAAAACTATCTTAAGTGGATATTTAAATGGTCGAAACAATTATTTTCCAAGTTGTAAAGAATGAACACTCGTTTTGTAATAAGTCAATTTATGGAATGAGCAATCCTCAAGGTGTCATTGTTTATTGGAGAATGTTATATTGGGTTAGTGAGATTAATCTGATATTTATAATTTGTATGTGATTATATGTTTTTGTACCCAATAATTTTGGTAATGTTGGTGGAAGCAATTTTATGTTTATATTTCAGTATGTTTGGTGACATACTGTTTATGTCTAATAATTCTGACATATTGATGGAGACATATTGAATGTTGTTTAGCCAATATGTTTTTATACTTAACACCATGGAAAGACCTTGTATATTTTGGAGATAAAGATTCTTCAAGATATGACTAATAGTGTCTCAAATAACCTATATTGGTAGCATTTTGAATAGGTTCAATATGTACAATTATTCTCCTAGTAAAGCTTCGGTGGTGAAAAGTAACAAACTTTATAAGGATTACTTTTCTAAGAATGAATATGAGAAAGATCAAATGAAAGTTTTATATAATTTAATTGTTTTTGGGAGTATGATTTATACTCAACTTTGCACAGAGTTCTGACATTTTTTATGTTGTAGGTGTGCTTGGTAGATATTTGACTTATCCCGATCTTATATGTTGGCAAATAGTCCAGAATGTATTGAGATATCTTTATAAAAGATTATATGTTAAGTCATCGGCGAACTAACTCACTTGATATGATTGGCTACTGTGATGCTGATTATAATAGTTGTGTGGATGATATGAGTTCCACTACCGAGTATGTGTTTGTATTATGGCATGAGAAGCTGTATCTTGGAAAGTTTCCAAGAAGATTGTTGAAGCATCTTTAATTATATAGGCATAGTATTTGTTACGTATTTTGAGATAACCATTGAGACAATTTGACTTATGCTTTAGAAGTTGTTAATTTCATTGTAAGGCTAATAAAGATGTACCGTGTTAATTCTACATCAATGACTTTCTCCAATAATATTAAGAAATCATCTAGCGCTAAATACCTCAATTTAAAAATTTGTATAAAGTGATGGAGAAAAGGGTAGAGCCTCAAATTTATTGGGTACACGCGTATTTATAACATATTGACAAATTCACTAATCAAGAGCTTGCGTGCAAGCATCTTTCAAGAGTATGTATCCCAGATAAGAATATTGATCAGTTGAGATTGTATTGAATTAGTAGGAGTATTGTAATATGCAATGTTGAAAATGTTGTTGGTTATATAGTATTGTCTTGTTGAGCAATATATGCATGTAAATGAATCATTATTTTATATGGATGTGTGTACACATACTGTTTGTTGATTCCTTGAAATAAAAATTGTATGAGATAGTTGATCTCTATATATATGTTATTTGATCCATTAGTACTGATGTAAATATCTAGTACTTATTTTGTGTAATTGTTGTATCATGTAGATACACTATATCCATGGTTGAAATAGTGGCAGTTATTATTTAAAACTTACTAATATTGAAAGATCTAGATTACGTGTATTGTTATACCCTGTCGGAATATCCTGTTGGAATACTGTATACTTAACTGAAATGATCATTTTGTTTGTGAGATTCTGTAGTAAGTGATTGTTGATTTATGATTATGACTGTCAAAGTGAGAGAATGTTAGAATTATTATGTGGTTTGAGCATAATCAGGTGGACTTACTTACTGGACTTTGGCATTCGAATGATGGAATTTGACACATTGTTTAAAAGTTTTTTGTACAAATGCCCACATATAAAATGCACAATTTTTTTTAACTATTCATGCTTACAACTTCATCCGCCTTAAAAATAAAAAATCTAGTAGGCCTTTTTTTATCTCTCTCTTTCCCTTTCTCCCTGTATATTTGTTAAACTGCAAAGATAAGGCAAAGAATGATTGATGCAAGATTGAAATCTAAGATCAGATCACGCCAAGAATCGGTATTCCAGAGAACCCAAGAAAAAAATATTGTCTGTTTCAAAAGAAATTAACAAAAGAATAAAACTAGCAAAAGAAGTGAAAGTGGAGCAGTTTTAGAGAGAAAGAAAAAAAAAATACAGAAATTTAATTCAATGAAAATGGATAAATATAGAAGTTGAAAACTAAAACGGAAAAAAAAATGTTTATCCTTTAATTGCTAGAGAAGAATAAGGGTAATGTGAATCTTATAAACCCAAATGCATCCCTAATTCTTCTCCAAAACCACACACAAACCCTCAATCCCACCTTGCCCATCCCCATACCCCAATGTTGTGAAAAATTCATCTATATACCTTCTCCTCGTTAAGAGATTCATTTAGATCTCATATAAGACTCTTCGTCTAAGAATATATATCGAAATCCTTTACAAATGTAGTTAGCAAGACAATTACTATATCAGTGAAATGCCAATTAGGTCATTTTGGTTGGTTGGCTCGTTTGATGGGTTTTTAAATCAAAGTTAATGTGGGTCATATATTTTCTACGAAATTTTGGAAGAGTTTAAGGCTAGTTTTGCTTTTTATTTTTCTATGGGGTATATTACATCCTCCTCCTTTGAAGTTTTCTTAAATGACATTTAAATTCTTAAAATTTGCCTAAATTACATCATATTCCCTTCCGTTTTCTATTAAAATTGACTAAATAAGGGCATTATAGTATTTTTGCACATCTGGAATACTGAGATTGACGCACACTGACATTTAATATACATTGCATAGTTTGCAATCACACCCCCTATTAACTTATTTTTTCAATTAATACAAAAATGTATTTTTTTTACCAAACTTAATTAAAGACATTGAAATATATATTTATATATACATATTTTATTTTTGATTACAAATTAAAAAATGAAAATTTTATATCTAAAAATATTATACATATATATATATATATAAGAATTTGCTATAAAACATACATGTTGGGCTTCATAAGCTCTCTAACAAAAATATTTTTATTTATTTTTTTCTTGAATTATTTTTTAAATTTTTTTTGGCTTTAAATTTTAAAAATAGAACTAAAAGAAAATTTAAGAAAAAAAAATCACATGTTGAGCTCTATAAGCTCCCCAACATGTGATTTTTATAGCAAAATCCTATATATATATATAAATTCTAGAATAATAATATCTTTATTTTATTAAAATAAATATTATCATTGAAAATATATTTTTAGTGATAAATATGAAAATATTATTATTGATAGTTTATTTTTACTGACAATCTTTATTTTAATAAAATGACAACATCCACTAAAACACCAAAACATATCCTATTATTGTGATTTGTATAGCAATTGTTTTTTGTTTTAACTACAAAAAAAAAATATGACTAAAACACCAAAACATATCATATTGTTGTGTTTTATATAAAAAAAAAATTTAGTTTTTTTTTTATTTTTTTTTAACCCAATGGTTCTAAATGCTATAAAATCTAAAGCGATAATTTTTTTTTTAAATTCAAGAAAAAAATAAAATAAAAAAATCTTTGTTGGGGGACTTATGGAACCCAAAATGTATGTTTTATATTAAATTCCTATATATATATGTATTTATATATAATATTTTTATATATAAAATTTTTGTCTTTTAATTTGTAATTAAAAAGAAAATATGTATATATATATTTCCATATCTTTAATTAAATTTGGTAAAAAAAATATTTTTGTTTTAATTGAAAAAATTAGTTAACAGGAGGTGTGATTATAAACTATGCAAGGTACATTCAGTGTCAGTGTTTTAGTGTCAGTGTGCCAGTGTCAATCTTACGGAAAGTATTATTGTATTTTACTTTGCCACGTAGGAGAGATAGTATATCTCACAAACATAAAAACAAATGGAAAGAAGAGAGCTATAATTTAGGAAAACTTCAGAAATTTAAATGTCATGTAGAAAACCTTCAGAAGTGAGATATATAATATACTGATGCGGGCATCATAGAGTCATATTCTAGAATTGGAGCAAAAGATGATGACATCATCTTACCTAGTAAACCAGTGATGCGTTCTCGAGTTAAGAAGATCAAAGAGAGAATGCTTGGATTTGTGAAGAGAATTATGGATAAAGATCTATTCAAGTTTCCAAATGACTTGAATACTTTTCCGAGGCCTAATAATCATTTAAGCATGATGTTCAAGCAAGGGATGAAGGTGGTAATGATGCTCGGCAGTTGCTGAGACGAAACGACGTCATTTTAAAAATAAGCATCTTATAATGGCAGTTTCATAATTTTAGCTATTTTCGGATTATAATAGCAATTTCATAATTTAGCTATTTTCGGATTATAATAGCAGTTTTGTAATTTAGCTATTTTCAGATTATAATGACAGTTTTATAATATTTGTTATTTTCGTTTTTAGGGTTAGTTTTCAGACTTAAGATTACTTTTTTAATATTTAATGGTTTAGATTGATTCTTGATCTAACCCTAATTCTTATATAAAGGGAGATCAATTCATTTGTAAGAGAGATATTAGAGATTTTAGTTTTTAATCAATTAAAAGAATTAATTTTCTTATTGCTCCCAGGAATGTTCTTGAAAGGTGAAGAATCAATTTATTCTTCTTGTTGCATTAAGAGTTGAATTCTCTTATCAAAGTAGAAATACTTTGTGACGATTATTCTTCTATTTTCCTAGCCTTCTAATCCACGTTTTTAGATATAAGTTATCTAAGGGTTTGATAGGGCGGGTTCTTGTTTCCAATTATTGTTACAATACTTTTTGTGTATTTTGAGGTTTCAAATTTTTTAATTTTGGAGTTCCGCATCATATATCCTTTTTTTATGATAACGAATTGTATTTTTTTTTGGGTGAAAATGAAAAAGATCTGTACAGTGAATGTTGACTCTAAATTTTTTATGTGATATTTTAAAATATCGTAAATATATAAGCTTGAAAATTCTTTTGGTAAATGATATATTATTTTGCTTATTTCCATTGGTTTCATTTTGGCATGATAAAGTTGGTAAGTTCCATGAAACCTGGCAAAGTTAAAGACACTGGGAAGGTGAGGGGGTAAAATATTTTTAAATGAGACATGAATTTTTTAGATTTAAAGTTGGGTGATCTAGGGGATCTGAATAGTTAAGAGAATAATGATGGACATAATAGTTATTTTGTCTTACAGATCGGCATCCTTCCAGTAAAACTCTTAGTTAAATCTCTTTCTGAGTAAAATTACTAATTTTTTTTTTTTTTAAGCTCATTAGACCAAAGAAATATAATATTTTTTTCTCCGTAAAATTCTAATAGATTTTGGTTTCATCTATGTTTTAAACATATTGTTATTATAACTATATCATTATTTTTGTGTTGTGTGGGTTATAAGTATTAGATAGGACATTGTTTTAAACATATGTATTATTTTGACATAATGAAAAAGAAAAAATGATTGAGAGGGTCAATTTAATAATGGTATCTATAATAATGTTTATTGTTTTGTAGTTTCTATAAAAATTAAAAATATATATGAGAAACATTTGAGATATCTAATCACCAATAATGAATGTTATATTGATATATATATTATTGAATAACATGAAATCTAGGTGAGATATTTAATTTGTCTGTGATACTTTTGTGTATTGCCTCATGTTTATTAAATTCCAAAATTAATTAATTAACAAAAAGGTTGATCGAAATTAATTGCTAATAATAATTGTCTTGCAGCAAAGATAGTCAACAAATCAAGTGGTCTGGATCAATGAATTGGATGTCATCCGGATTTGGTGGACATTAGAACCATCAAAGGGCAATGAACCTTCAAGATACGTTGAATATATATATATATATATATATATATATATATAAGAGAGAGAGAATACATAGGTATGAACTTATCAAATTTACAAAAAGATTTAAGCAGCAATTTGCAGCTTTGCAAAGCTGGTCTTTGGCTGTGTTGGGTGGGAAACTTTAATGTCATTGTCTTTATATTAGTATTATTTGATTCTTCATTGTCGTTGAAGTTTGGCAAACATCTCATTTGGCAACTGTTAAATATAAAATTTATAGTATTAGATGAAGAATGAGTGAATGACTTATGCAGAGACTTTCATAAAAAAAAAGGGCTTAAATGCATTTTAGTACTTTTATAAATTGAATTTGTTCATTTAGAGGTCTCTACAATTAATTTGTGCAATTGATACCTTCTAAATTGAAAAAAATTGTACATTTGTCCAATGTAGTTGAAATTGACAAAAAAAAGTTGTATTTTATCTAATTTAGTTAAAATTGAAAAATTCTATGAACTTAAAATTAATATACGATCCTGAAAATTATTTTTTTCATTTTTAATTTTACCAAAAACTTCAAATAAAAATTAAAAAAAAAACTATAAATGAATTTTAAATTTTTTTTTCATGTTTTAATTTTTTTTTTAATTTTTGGTACAAGAAAAAATGAAAATAATAATTTTTAGGGTCATATGTTAATTTTAAATTGATAGAATTTGTCAATTTTAACTAAATTGGACAAATGTGCAATTTTTTGTTGTCAATTTCAACTACATTGGACAAATGTGCAACTTTTTTCAATTTAGAGGGTATCAATTGCACAAATTAATTGTAGAGACCCCTAAATGAACAAATTCAATTTTAAAAAGTACTAAAATGAATTTAAACAAAAAAAAAAAAAAAAGACTTAGGCAGACACAGAGATTATAAGATAATCAATTAATAAAGATAACATAGGCATGCTATAAATATATTTCATAATCAATTTGCATTCGGGTGTTGGACTTTTTGACACTTGGTAAAATTTACTTTATTAGTAATATATCATTTTTTGGTATGCTTAGGAGGGATGTCAATATTTTATTCGATGTTTTATTATTATTATTATTATTATTATAAATTTATTTTACTTTATAGAGGGGAGAGATGCCATATTTATTCCCTTTGAAAAGATGAATCCCATCCTTCCCATGTTCTGGCAATTCTAGAGCCTCTAATTTTATTTATTTATTTATTTTTATTATTTTTGGGTAATAAAGCAGTTCTAGAGCTTTATTCCTGCTTTTCGAATATAGATTTTATTAAGAAACATAAGAAAAGTTCCAAACTTTAAATAATATATGGGTTTGGTTGTTATTTTAATGACTTTTTGCTTTAAAGGTTAATTAAAGAAAAATTATCAAAGCGATAGCAAAAGTTTATCAAAATGAAGAAATGGTTAATTTGGTAGTTCACAAAATATTTTGCAAAGTTAATTAGATTATGTCGCATAGCCATGCATAGTAGATCTTTCTTTTTACTTATTGACGGTACGGGGAGATTTCAAGTTCAGAATATATATTGTTGAAGTATATTTGGGTTAAAAATTATAAAATTGGTAAACAATATCATTATGTATTTTTTCTATAGCACCCAAACTAAATATGCATGAATTATATTGTATTTAATTTTCCGCAAAGTCTCTTTTATCATCATCCTAGAATTTTCTGTAACATTGACATTTGAATTTTATGTGGATTTACAAATTATTTTTTATATTTTTCATAATTAACACTTAGCTTTTTAAGCAGAATTAATTTAAATCTTTAACACCGTTAGTTATCTTTTGATAAATATCATGTTCAATGTACATGATTTGTAATTATTTAAAAAGTAAAATATATATTTTACCGTATTATTTTTAATAATTATGAAGAAGATGAAGATAAAATATAAATTTTACCTTTTAAATTATAAAATAAAGTATGAAGTTGCACATGATATTTAACGGATAAAAATTAACGATATTAAAAGCTTCAATTATTGCGGTCAAAATTTATTAAATTTAAGAGTATAAATGCCAAATATGAATTATACAAAATTTACATGACAATATTGCCAAAAATCTCCTTTTGTTATATAAATGGACAAACATTAAAAGCTTTATCTATGACTTTTGAAATACTTCTTATATAGGTGCATGATTCTCATGGACATGTTGATTGCCAAAAATATTCAATTGACTATTCATCAAAAAAAATATTCAGTTGATTTCTCACTTATCTATACACCCATTTGAGACAAATAAATGACATAATTCTATTTGGTTTTTAATTTCTATTTTTACTTTAGTTATTTCTTTTATTCTTTTGAGTAAACATGAGAAAACTCTCTTTTTTATTTCTTTTTTTTGGTAATAACTCTCTTCTTTATTTCATTTTTTCGTTTATATATCCCTTCACATAAAATATAGTTGGAGAAACAATATCCACCATATATATAATTAATTAATTGTTTTTGGTGAAATGTCATTAATAATAGGGATTTTTAAGGCATGTATATATTTTGAAAAGTTAAATATGAATCGTTTTATGTAAACATACTAATTTGAAAAGTTTACACTATATAAAATATTAAAAAATAAAAAATATTAAAAAAAGCTCTCTTTTTCTGTTTTCCTACCATTTCTCTATGTAAATTCCGATTGTCAAATTAAGCTTTTTATGATAAAGTAATTGAAATTTTTTCTTTTTTGAAGTAATATTTACTTATTAATTTTTTTTTTGTTTTGCTTTTTTGTTTTTCCCAAGTGATTATTTTTTTGGGTAAATTTCCCAAGTGATTAAAACGGTTGGTTTTGAATTTTTAACTTCCATTTTTAGCCCGTTCATTGCCACCACCGATGGCCATGACGCACCGTCTTGTCTACTCAGCTAAATCATTCAATTTGAGCGAAATTGAGCAATCACCGAAACATTTCAGCACAAGCCCATTTCAATTTCCTTTAGCTTCACTCCGTTTCTTCACCCTCAAACCTTTAATTCGTTCCGTCTCTGCCTACAGTAGACTGCCCTCAGACTATCCACGGCCTCAGAGTTCCTCCCGCTACTCATCCAAGATCCAATTTTTGAACGAAATTCTTGACCTTTTTGCATTCTCTGTAATTCTTCTCTGTCTTCGTCTCTTTTCAAATGTTATTCTGCCCCATTTTCCTCATCGTTGGCGTGCTCTCGTGGCTTATTCTGAAGAAGCCGAAGCCAGAACGAGTGCTTATCCTTCCCATGTGTGGCAAGCCATTGTGGCTTATGAGGACAGATGGTTCTTTAGGCATTTCGGGATTGACCCAATTGGGGTTGCTCGCGCGGTGCTATCTTTTTCTGCTAGTGGGGGTGGTAGCACCATTACCCAGCAGGTATATTGTTCTCAACTATTTATAGCTTTATGCAAAGCAGATGGTTGATGCTTTTCCTAAATGAAAATGGGGGTTTGTTTTTATATTTCTTCTTGGTATCATGAAAGTTTCTTTTTTTTTTTTTTTTTTTTTCAATTGCTTTATTTATATTGAAGTCTTAAGTGGAAATTATATTTAATCTTGTGGTTGTGATTGAGTATATATAAACGTGAAAAAGAAAACATTTATTTATTAAGGGCTGCAATAAATGGACATAAATCGTCTTATAGTTAACTAACAACTTGTCAGGTCGCACTGGCAGTCTGGCACTGAAATCTTTAGTTCTTCGAATAGTACCTCACATTCTTTTTTTTATAGAAAGGGAATAAAATAAGTATAGTTGAGATGGTGATTGTGCATATGGCATTTAGGGAAATCAAGATGGTAAAGCCTGTGTAAAAGGGATATAAAAACAGCTATCTTCTTAGCTTACATAAGGACTTATTCAGTTCAGGTTTGACTGGAACCGAAAATTTTAAAATCTTACATCCCAAGCTGATGTTAGCACCAAATAAACAAAAGATTACTTAGACATTGTCCACCAATTAAAATCAAGTAGGTATGGGGAGAGAGAGATAGAGAGAGAGGTCAACGCCAACAAAAAACCAGCATCAGAATTAGATGAAGAAAATGGAGAAAAACCAGACCATTTCTACCATCACCAATATCCCTCTTCATCAAACCTATTTTGTACTTTTCTCTGTCTCCATTCCATCAGACCCCTGCATGGGATCCTTCGTATTCTTTCCTATTCTTTTCTCCTTCTTCACTCTTGTTACTGGTTTTTCTTTCTCAGAATTCATATACCCGAATTTCACTGCTTCACACTATCAATTTATTGATAATGCTGGTGCTTTCTTGTCCTCTCGAAATGGCACATTTGAAACTGCAATCTCTAATCCCAGCTCGCAAAAATCTAACTTCTACTTGTGTGTTATTCATGTGGCAACCAACACCATCATCTGGTCTGCTAATCGTGACGCTCCTATCTCAAGTTCTGGCAAAATGACTCTTACAGATAAAGGGATTAGCATAGCCGATGAAGACGGAAATCTAAAATGGTCAACTCCATTGTTAAACTCAGCAGTGGGTGCATTACTGCTGACTGAAATCGGTAATCTTCTTCTCCTTGATCAATTCAATAATACCCTCTGGGAGAGTTTTCAATATCCAACAGATACAATTGTGATTGGGCAACAGTTGCATGGTGGAACGTTTCTCTATAGTGCTGTATCAGACAATAATTTTTCAACCGGTGACTATAGGCTTGCAATTAGTGCTTCTGATGCAATACTGCAATGGCACGGACAGACATATTGGAAATTGTCTATGGATACAAAGGCTTTCACAAGTTCGAATTACATAGTGGAATATATGGCAATAAACAGCACAGGTCTTTATCTGTTTGGTCGTAATGGATCAGCTGTTGTGGTTCAGGTGGACTTGTCACCATCAGATTTCCGAATAGCCAAGTTGGGTTCCTCTGGCCAGTTTATTGTCCGTAGTTATTCTCGTACTGATTGGAAGCAGGAATTTGTGGGGCCAGTTGATACTTGTCTAATACCATTAACTTGTGGCAAACTTGGGGTGTGTACTGATGATGCTGCATCTAGCAATCCAGTATGTTCATGTCCATCAAATTTCCATGGAGGTTTACAAAATATCAGTGGTTGTTCACCAAGTGATAGTTCTTTTTCTTTGGCAATTGCTTGTAACTCAACCAAAGATGGTCTTCAATCAAATTCATCCATTGTATATTTGAGACTTGGCTATGGTATGGATTACTTTGCCAATATATTCTCTGAGCCTGTGAAATTTGGTGTTAATTTGACAGACTGTCAAGATCTCTGCTCAAGGAACTGTTCTTGCTTAGGAATTTTCTATGAAAATTCAACTGGTTCTTGCTATGTGCTTGAAGATCAGTTGGGGTCCATTATCAGCAATTCAGGTCAAAGTTTCCTTGTGGGTTACATAAAAGCTCTTGTCAGATCTACTCCACCAAATGGCAACGGTGATAACAATTACAGTAATGGAAGACGTAAGTTTCCTACAGCTGCTTTGGTGCTTTTACCATGCACTGGCTTCTTTCTGTTGGTAGCTCTAGGTTTTCTCTTATGGGGAAGATGGAGGCTCTCCAAGAGAAGAGATATAAAGTTAGGCCACCCTAGCTCATTTTCTTCAGGAGATTTGGATGCCTTCTACATCCCAGGCTTACCTAAAAGGTTTGTCTATGAAGAGCTTGCAGTGGCTACAGATAACTTTAAGACCCAAATTGGTTCAGGTGGGTTTGGTTCTGTATACAGAGGTACACTACTTGATAAAACTGTTGTGGCTGTAAAGAAAATAACCAATTTTGGTGTTCAAGGCAAAAAAGATTTCTGCACAGAGATTGCAATTATTGGTAATATCCATCATGCCAATTTGGTCAAATTGAAAGGATTTTGTGCCCAAGGGAGACAACGTCTATTGGTTTACGAGTATATGAATCGTGGCTCGCTGGACAGAACCCTTTTTGGTAGTGGACCAGTCTTAGAATGGCAAGAGAGACTTGATATAGCACTCGGGACAGCACGTGGGCTTGCATACTTGCATAGTGGATGCGAACAAAAGATCATCCATTGCGATGTCAAGCCAGAGAACATTCTTTTGCATGATCAATTTCAGGCAAAGATCTCTGATTTTGGACTCTCAAAGCTTCTAAGCCCTGAGCAGTCCAGTCTCTTCACAACTATGAGAGGCACACGTGGCTATCTTGCGCCAGAGTGGTTAACTAATGCTGCAATTTCAGAAAAAACAGATGTATATAGTTTTGGAATGGTTTTGCTTGAACTTGTTAGTGGGCGGAAAAATTGTTCTACACGATCGCAAAGCCATAGTGTGGATGACAGCAATAGCGGTGGTGGCCACTCATCATCTTCTTCTGGATTAGGACTCATTTACTTTCCACTACTTGCATTAGAGATGCATGAGCAAGGCAAGTACTTGGAGCTTGTTGACACGAGACTGGGGGGACGGGTAACTTATGAAGAGGTGGAGAAATTAGTGCGTGTGGCGTTATGTTGTGTTCAAGAGGAACCAGGACTGAGGCCAAGTATGGTTACTGTTGTTGGCATGTTGGAAGGAGGGATGCCTCTAGGTCAGCCTAGATTGGAATCTTTAAATTTCTTGCGCTTTTATGGGCGTCGATTTTCTGAGGCTTCTATGATTGAAGAGGAAACTGAGCCAAATGGTGTAGCGTTGTATCCACAAGCAAATGCTTCTACTACTAGCGCAGCAACTGACTCGCATATTTATTATTCTTATGTCTCCTCGCAGCAGATCTCAGGACCTAGATAACATTGGGTGGCCAAGTAGCTTTTGTATAGTTTGTTTTGAATGAACATTAAGTGTGTGTAATTTCAATATGAAGATGTTGGTTTTCTGCATTAGAATCTACTTGTTATTACTTATTCCTATATCTCATCATGAGGTTCAGACTTCAGAGTGGTCTCAATGGTTGTAATTCGTTCGGCTTATGTAAAGATTTCTTTTGAGCAAGTAACAAGTTATATGCAAATTGAAGATAGACTCTCTCTATGTCTCTTTGTGTCTGCATGTGTTATTATTTTCTTTTTCTTTTTCTTAAACTTCCCGTCCTAGTGCTGTTCTCGAAATATCTCACAACATGTCTAATCATAAGGAGATTGTTGATGTGGGTTCAGTATTTTGTTCTTAGAGACAGCACAAATGTATGCAACTGACCTGTGTTTCTTTGCTGATTTGTTCTCTGTTTTCTAAATTTTTTTGCCATCTCTAAGATGCTTAGCTATGTAAGGCTTATGCTATTGTATTTCATTGCCTTTAATCTAAGTATAGTTTAATTTGGATTTCAGTTTCACAACCCTAGCATCGAAATAAAAGCACTGGATTAGGCTTGAATATTACACAATTTATTTATTTGGGATGGGGTTCTTTGCTTCATCTTCTGTTTCACTCATTCCACTTATTTCTTATTGTTTAAAATTTGATGTGGCAGCTTGTGAAAAACTCGTTCCTTAAGAATGACCGCACATTCTCAAGAAAAGTGGTTGAGATGGTATTGGCTCTAGCTCTGGAAAGGACATTATCGAAAAGGAGAATTATGAGCTGCTATATAAGCAAGGTCAAGTGTACTTCTACTTTTTCTCATTTATCACTAAGCGGTTATTTCTATTGCTTTTGTGAGGGGAATATTGTTGTGCACGACTCTGCATGTTATGGTTCATGAGTAAAACTGTTGCTAGTGTAACTTTATGTATTACTGCCCAGCCTAGTGTAACAAAGAATCTTATTTACAGACAAAAATACATACTCTATAAAGGACTCTAAATCAAATTAAATCGGCTAATAATTCTAATGTGAAATAAACTTTAAAAATCCCTAAACATCACAATTTAATAAAAGTCTAGTAAAATGTAATTATTTAACCAGTAAACTACTGCTGTACCTCAGTTTGAGTTGTTTCAAATGGGAAAAGAAAGAAGAAGCTGTTTTCTTTTCTTTAAATCGTTTTAATACTTGGAGAGCACAAACTCAAAGATCCAAATTTGTTCATAATAGCTCTGTTCTGAATATTTGAGCTCCTCCCTTTACCTGCTTAATTTATTTGCTTAATTAAGTAATTTCTTTGACATACTATATAGGCTTGTATGCTGAAAATATTTATTGTAGAGACAAAAATGATCATACGCGAGATACTATGCAATCTTTTGATTATGTACTGACATTGCTACTCTACTTCACGCACTTAAATTTCAATGTGTTATAATGGATAATACTGCAGTTACATAATCATATTTTGTAGTATTAGAATAAAATGAAGGCTCAGTGTCCTTAGCCTACAATTATTTGGTGGTTGCCCAGAATCTTTGACTAGGTGTAAGTTATCTAACAGAGATAAGGGTTTACTGCAGATTTATTGGGGACATGGTATTTATGGCGTTGAATCAGCATCAAATTTTTACTTTGGGAAGCATCCATCTCTTTTAACTTTGGGGGAGTCAGCAATGCTTGCTGGAATTATACCTGCTCCAGAACTTCGATCACCATTCAGGGATCGTAGCAGGTTTTTCAGAACTACTTTGTGAATTTACTATAACATTTCCACTCACTTCGAGTTTTGCATTAATTCAACCCTTTAAAAGTTCCTGAGATGTTTGGATATATTTGCACTTTTGCGTGATCCTCTTCTATAAATTATTTATCGTGCATTTCAAAGAAACAAAAATAAAATATACTCAAATACAAACTCAATGTCACAGAGGGAAAGCATTCCAAGCCAGAGTTTTGAAGAGGATGGTGGCTGTTGGCTTTCTTGATACAGAGACAGCACTATCAGTTCTGAAACAATCTCTTCCTCTGCAAGTCAGCAGTCCAGTATGTGCAGATGGACTTTTGCACCTAGAGGTAAATGATTTTATCTTTATTTTATTGTATTTTATTTTATTTTTTGTTTCTGATTTTGATTTTCCTCTGGTCTGTTTCCTTCTCCTAACAATTTACAAGTCCCAAACAATCTCTGTGACATAGAAGTATGCTAGAATTTCAATACATATTCCAGTTACTCTTTAGTTTGCCAATTTTATTTTCTTTCTGAACTGATGCTTTATCCCCCTTTTAGTAAGTTGTCTAAAAAGCATGCGGTCTGGGTGTATCAAACCGAGGTTGTGGCCACCCAGACCATCACTAGAGGACTTGTGAATTTGTTTGAATGGGTTCTCCTTAAGAATTAGGATAACCATTCAACAACTCTTTTGAATTTTGCAATTGTTTATTCGTCTTCGCAATATTTGCAATTCAACAAAAGTCAAATATGTCAGGAGGACCGCACTAATAGTAGCACAGGGGTTTAATGCAAGAAAGAGAGGTGGGAGGTGAGGCTCACAGAGCTTGTTTGATGTCCCATGAAATTATTTTAACTGGTTCCATCTGTTTTATGTTCAAAATTTTTGTGAAAATCTTTCGTTAAGAAGGGAAAAAAATCAATAATCACAGCCATTATTACAAATAAGAGTGGAAAAAAGAATAGAAATGCATTTATGGATTCTTTTCTTTTGTTGACAACGCATGAGAAGCTGTACCCATGTTATACAGTTTATGGTAATAAGAAATGGACATTCTTTTCTTTCATTGGTGATTTGTCATGCATAATTGCATATGTTCTTAGCCAAAATAAATTAATAAATAATTAGGGCCATGCTTTATAAAAGTTCACCATGATATATAATTGGTATGTTGAAATTCTTATATGCTCCTGCTACGCAGGATCTTCAAAGGTCCAGTAAATTAGATGGAGAAGGTAGAGCCTCAACGTTCAATGATATATGGGATTGGAAAACAGAGAGCAAAATATGGGAAAAATTCGAAGATATGGAAAGATGGGTCATGAAGGTTTGCCATAAAACTTCAAGAGAAACTTAGGGCTGTAGAGAATCTAGAGACTAATGACAAAATCAATCATTTTCAATCTATCAATTAAGATTACCTTTCAATTCTTATCTGGGGACTCTTGGAAAAGCAAAGTCTAACCAAACTCGAACTCTCTTTTGATCAATGTTTATTACCTTTTCCATTCTTTTACAGGAAACTTAGTGTTTGAGTATTGGTAATCCCATTTGTTTTTCTGTTTCAGATTTATGTAAGGTGTTTTTTGGATAACATGTTGGGTTTTTGTTTTTTCCTATCTAATTTGCTTTACTTCAAATGTTTGTTAGTAATAGTTAGAGTTTGTTAAGCATTTCAAATTACTATAAACTTAAAAAATAACAATAATAATTTGATAACAATTTTCTGCAAACTATGTATAGGAAGGCAGGTGATCAATAATTGGAAGGAGAAAAAACAAAAAGAAGAAGATTATTTATTACATTAAAATAATTTGATAAGAAGTTCGAGGCATGTTGATAAGAAGTTCGAGGAAATGCAATTTCATAAAAACTAAACTTAGTTATAGTAAGAATAGTCGGAATTCTAAATACTTAAAGGAAATGCAATTTCAGGAACTTTTAAAACCCAATTTGAAATTTTGAAACTTTAGGGAAGGTGTTTTAATTTTCAAAGGGGTTTTAAAAAACCTATTTAGAAGGTGTTTCAAACCCTGTCTTCTAAAGATATTCATGAGCTTGGCTTAGTGGTAAAAACATTGAAAATACATCTCCAGTTATGTTCAAATTTTAGATCTGGCTGAAAATATTCTATCTTCTTTTAGTTGTAATGAGTTGTAATGTATTTTTTTTTTTAAAGTAAAAAACGAGTTGTAATGTTGATCCAAAAAGAAATCTCATTTTCCAATCTTTTCAAAGACAAGTAATGCTAGAGTCACTAAAATATTTATCAAATTTATTTATTAAATGATCAAATGGCTGACAATGTCATAATATTTAATTAGTTTATTTTTGTTATTTACTTATCTATATTTAAATTATATAATATGTCAACTAATAGTATATTAACACATATTTTTTGGCAAATATTTTTGGTAAGCATTTTTTATGTCGGTCGCATTGCTATTTTATTTTAAAGTTTTCAAAGAATAATATTCAAAATAGCAAGAAGCCTACCAACGTGTTTATCAAATGCTAATATATTATTGTTTGTTTGGTTTATCTTTAATTATATTAATCCTTTTAAGCATTTATTTATTCAAAGTTAAGTCATATTAATATTTCCATAAATAAAAATTTTGAAATTGTTTGAAATTTTTTGAAATTTTAAGGTGGTGTTAGAAAACTCAGTTAGAAAGGAAGTTCATTACAACACACATTTGATATTAAGGGGGAATTTAGAAGATCTAAATTTCATAAGCCATGATTTATCAATTTTACATGTTTAATCATATACCTTTTTAATAATGATAATGAAAAAGTTATAATATACTGGATAGGGAAAAAAAGAAAAAAGAAAAAAAAAAAGTTCATAAAAAAATTAGAAGTTCGAAAATCAATCAAAAAAATAACCTTTATTATTTATTTATATTTTTTGATAAAATATATCAAAATAGAAAATATATTGTATAAAAATAATAAAATAATAATTATATAGCTTGGGCCAAAAAAAAATCCTACCTAGATAATGGGAAAAGTGATAAAACCCTACACTTTTCATTACAAAACAAATAAATTGGAAAAAGATGGATTATTTTGCAAAAGAATTTTTGGGCCTATAAAAAGTGGAATTTGTACTTGTGGAAATTATGGAGTAATCGGAAGATCTGTTTTGATATAAAATAGATATATTCATATATTTCTGATTTATATTTATGAGATGATAAAATATGACAAAATCTATACCAAAAACTGATTCACGTAAGAATAAACATACTAGTTGACGTAAAAATGCATACCAAAAGGAGGCCTAGGCATATGTTGAAGTTAAAGAACCACAATTTTAAAATATAACAAAATAAGTGGTAGATTGTTCGTTGAGCAGGGGTTAGCCGTTTCTGTCAAAAATTCAAAATGTATCGAGTTGGAGTATATTTTCCTTCATTACCTAATAAAAGCTTGCTCTGCAGAATTAATTAATTACTGAGATCTCGTCACCACGAAAAGGAATAAGGGAAATCATGATTCACGACATATTAGTTATTACAAGTTACAATGACTTATTCAGGAAAAAAAATAAAAATACAATGACTTTTTTCAAATATATAAATATTTATGGATAAATTACACAAAATTCCTTTAAACTATTTGCACTTACTAATAATTTTTTAAACTATTAAAATAACAAATAAAATTTTCAAACTATTATGTACATGTAATAGCTGCGTAGTAAAACTACTAAAAATATATTTTTAAATTAAAAATTTGAGCCGTACTTAATTTACCATTACAATAAATCAATTAGATTTTTTAAAATTTAGGTTAATTATAACGTGTCTCTTAAAGTTTAGAAAATTGCAAAAATCTTCCAGCTGTTATTAGATTTTTATTAAAATTAACATTTCAAACTCATTTTAATACTTTAATATATTTGAACGCTTTAAAAACATATGTAAAAGCATTTTAATAGTATCCTTTATTTAAAAAAATATAATTTTTAAAATAAAAAATATTTTNACATTAAAATAGTATTAAAAAATTAAAATATATAATTATAATTAATAAATTTAATTATAAATATATAACATAATAAATAAAATTTTATATAAAAAATAAATTTGACTTTCTATATTTAAAAAATTAAATTAAATTTTTATTTTTTTTAATTTAAATAGACTATTAAAATTATAAAAAAATATATAATTTTTTAAAATAGAAAAAATAAATACAATCATTATCCATAAATGAAGTAATATTGTCCATAAATGAAGTAACATTATCTACAAATGAAGTAACATTGTCCACAAATGGAGTAACATATTAATATTACTTCATTAAGGATTTTGTTACTTCATTTATGGACAATATTACTAGATTATGAATTTTGGTAATATTATTTCATTTTATGGATAATATTACCTAATTTATAGACAACATTACTTCATTTATGGATAATAGTTGTAGTACAACCATTTTTACATAGTTGTATTGTAGGAAATCCCCAACGGAAATGGATTTGGATTTTGTCTGTGTTTTCTTTGCCCATTTCCAGCTACCAAATGCGCTCCTTCTGCAAATCAATATAATTTTGTTTTGTTTTTTTTTTTGTGAATATATTTATGATCTGTGAAAATTCATCTGTCTCTTTTTATATATGTTATATATTTTTGGGGTGAAACTTTTTTTTTTATGGAATTTTTTGGGGAAATATGTTTGTTGGTATGTTGCTGCCAAAGAATAGAAAACTTTATGGGTTATTATGGTTAAGAAATAATGAAGACTGAAGAGTCCATGAGGGGAAAAACAAATTGTTTACGAAATTGAAAAGAAAGTTTGTTTGGATCTTAAAGCAAGGAAAGCTATGATTTTGATTTTATACACAAAAAGTAAAATAAAATGAAATAGAAAGATGAGATGAGAAACATAATATAGGAAAAACTCAAATAAAAACCTTTTGTTTGAGAGTTTCATTTAATGATTTTTTTAAATTACATAATATGAAAAAAAATTATATGATATAGATAAAAATTATATATTATGAACAAAAATAACTCAATATAGTAAAAATTACACATTGTGGAAAAAAATTATATGATATGCAAAAAAATTACATAAAAAAAATTACATGATATTAAAAAAATTACATATTATAAAAAAAAATTACACATTATAAAAAAATTATATAATATAGAAAAAAATTATAAAATGTTATGATATTATCAATATCTTAATAATATCATTTGTGAATGCTTATTATCCCTTTAGATAAGATAAATACAGATTGTAGATTACCATCTATTATCTTGTATATTTATCTATATAATAAGATGTATTTATCTATGCCATATAATGACTTATAAACAGGACCATTCCACCATTGTAAATGTACTCAGAAATAATATATATTAGTTCTTTATTCATATGTTTATAGTATTAGTGGTTTACTATTTTTTATTTTATAACACGTTATCAGCACGCCTGCTCTATTTTTTTTTTCTGGATTCTATTTTTGTTTTATTGTAGATTGCATATTAATCTGTGGACTGGAAATTCAAAATCTTAAATTTACATTCTACTTGCAACGGTCTTACTATTAAGAAATATTGTGGTCTATTAAGGTTAGCCCCTCCTGTTACTAATATATATATTCATGCTTCACCATTTGTTTAGTTTTATTTTATTTTTATTATTTTATTTGGTTTCAACGTTTGTTTAGTCTGATTGCGTTACTTTGGTTAAAATTGCATGTTTATTAAACAAATATTTCATTGATAGAGGATCTTGATATGAAACGTTTTTAATTGAAATTGTTGTTTAAGTTTTGTTGTATGATGAATCTTGAGCATGTTTTATTGATTGTTTCAGTTTTGAGCCCTTGAGAAATTAGTTTCTTTGTAAACGTTAATGGCCGAATTTTTTTTTCTTTGGGTTTTTGTTTTTGGGCAATAATTGGTCAAATTGATACTGGAATATAAACGAGAATTGAACGAGAATCAAAACTCTGCAAACAGAGATAAAAATCGACCCTAGAAGAGGCACAAACCAGGTGGGTCGATGATGTGGGTACGGTGACCCGAGGACCCTGTAATTCGGGTCAAACACAACCCAGTTTGGTGAGGAAGATGAGATGACATCATCGTTGCTTGATGCTGACGTCATCACACAAAATATTAAAAAAAGAAAAAAGAAAAAAAAGATATAATTTGGTTTTCTTAGGAACTATATGTTTTTAGAATTTTGTTATTTTCTTTTGACTATTATTTGGTTTTTTTTTTAAATATAATTTTTATGTTATTAAATATGTGTTTTTATTTTCTATAGATACATGTTACTTAGCAACATAACCAATTGAAGTAATATATGCTTAGTTGATAGTGCGACAACACACACTATTCTAAAAGAGACGATATATTTTTCTCAATTAAATTTACTACAAGCAAGTGTAAATACTATATCAGGTCCTGCAGATATGATTGAAGGTTTCGGAATAGCAAACATTACTTTGCCTAATGGTACAAAATTCTCATTAGCAATGCCTTATACTCTTCAAGATCGAAATTTTTTTTATTGAGTTTTAAAGATATACGTGATAATGAATATTATCTTGAAACAATGAATGAGAATAGTAATGAGTATTTGTGCATTACATCAACAATATCAGGGAAAAAATATATATTGGAAAAATTGCCAATGTTCTCTTCGGGATTATATTATACATACATCAATGTAATTGAATCACATGGTGTAATGAACTAGAAGTTCATTGATATGAAGACATTTATGATTTGGCATGATTGATTAGGTCATCCAGGATCAACAATGATGCGTAAAGTCATAGAAAATTCTTATGGACATTCATTGAGAGACCAAAAGATATTTCAATCAAATGAGTTTTCTTGTGCTGCTTGTTGTATAGGCAAATTGGTCATTAGACCATTACCAGCTAAAATTGGATTAGAATCTCCAAAATTTGTTAAAAGAATACAAGGGGATATATGTGGTCCTATTCACCCATCATGTGAACCATTTTGATATTTTATGGTTTTGATAAATGCATCTAGCAGATGGTCACACGTGTCCCTTTTGTCATCTCGTAACATGGCTTTTGCCAGTTTTTTTGCCCAGATAATAAGGTTACGAGCATAATTTCATGATTACACAATCAAATCAGTGCGTTTTGACAATGCTGGTGAATTTACATTCAAAGCTTTTAATGATTATTGTATATCATCTGGGATTCTAGTTGAACATCCTGTTGCCCATGTTCACACACAAAATGATCTAGTTGAATCATTTATCAAACGCCTCCAATTAATTGCTAGACCATTATTGATGAGAACAAAGCTCCTTAATTCTGCATGGGGGCATGCAATTTTACATGCAACAGCACTAATACGCATCAGATCAACATCTTACCATGAATATTCTCCTTTACAATTAGCTTTTGGAAAATAGCCAAATATTTCCCATCTTCGAACATTTGGTTGCTTAACATATATTCCTATTGCTCCACCACAGTGCACTAAGATGGGCCCACATAGACAGAAATATATATATATATATATATATTGGTTATGAATCTCCATCCATTATAAAATATCTTGAACCCCTGACGAGTGATATTTTTACTGCTCGATTTGCTGATTGGCATTTTGATGAAACAGTTTTCCTAACATTAGGGGGAGAAACCAAAAAAGCTAGGAAATTAGATTACTTGGAATGCATCATCTTTATCTTCTTATGATCCTCATACAAATCAATGTGAACTGGAAGTTCAGAAGATTATACATTTACAAAGATTAGCTAATTAATTACCATATATGCATTCACTAACACAAAAATGGTGACTAAATCATATATACCAACTATAAATGCTCCTGCAAGGATTGATGTTCATGTTGAACAAGTCACAGATGAGTCTACGATACGCATGAAGCATGGTAGGTCTATTGATTCCAAAGATAAAACTCCTAGAAAAAGAAAAGGAGCTAATACACTTGGTAATATAGTAGATGAGGTTGATGCCCCAGAAGAAGCCCAAAATATTGTTAATGAAAAATCTGTAAAAAAAGATTAGGTACCTGAAAATATTGAAGACATTAAGATTTCATTAAGTTATATTTCTACTAGAGAATTATGGAACAGTAATAACACAATCATTGATGATATATTTTCATATTCTGTGGCTCTTGAAATTATGAATGAAATCGAGGATCAAGAACCAAAATCAGTTGAGGAGTGCAGATCTAGAACTGATTGGCAAAAATGAAAAGATGCAATTCAAGCAGAACTTGATTCGCTTACTAAACGTGAAGTTTTTGGACCTATAGTTCAAACACTTGAAGATGTTAAACCTATAATGTACAAATGGGTTTTTGTGCATAAAAGAAATGAGAGAAATGAAATTATAAGATATAAAGCTAGACTTGTGGCTTAAGGTTTCTCACAAAGACCTGATATTGATTATGAGGAGACATATTCTTCTATGGTGGATTCAATAACATTCATATATTTGATTAGTCTAGCAGCATCTGAAAGGCTAGATATGCATCTCATGAATGTTGTAACTGCATATTTGTATGGATCACTTGATAGTGACATTTTCATGAAAATCCTTGAAGAATTTAAAATGCCAGAATCAAAGTCCCGGAAAATACATTCTATCAAGTTACAAAGATCTTTGTATGGTTTGAAACAGTCTGGAGGTATGTGGTATAATTGCTTCAGTGATTATCTCTTAAAAGAAAGTTATGTAAATGATCCTATTTGTTCATGTGTTTTCATTAAGAAGTCAGAATTTTGATTTGTTATTATTGCTGTTTGTGTAGATTATTTAAATATTATTGGAAGTCTTAATGAACTTCTAAAAACAATGGCATATTTAATTAAAGAATTTGAGATGAAAAATCTTGGCAGGACAGAATTTTGTATTGGTTTGCACATAGAGCATTCATCAGAAATGATATTCATCCACCAATCAATTTATACAGAAAATATTATTAAGAGATTTAATATGGATAAATTTTATCCCTTGAGCACCTCAATGGCTGTTAGGTCACTTGATGTGATAAAATATCATTTTTGACCACGAGAAGATAACGAATATATTTTAGGTCGTGAAGTACCATATTTAAATGCTATAGGAGCTTTAATGTACATTGCAAATAATACTCGACGTGATATATCTTTTTCTGTTAATTTATTAGCATGATACAATTCATCCCCTACATGACGACATTATAATGGTATCAAACAAATTTTTTGTTATCTTCGGGGAACAGTTGATATGAGTCTATTTTATCCCAAATGATCAAAAACAGAGTTTATTGGTTTTGCAGATGCATGATATTTGTCTGATCCACATCAGGTCGTTCTCAGCCTGGATATTTATTTTTATGTAATGATACAACAATCTCATGGCGTTCAACAAAGCAAACATCAGTGGCAACTTCTTCAAATCATGCAGAACTCATAGCACTCAATGAAGCAAGCAGAGAATGTGTATGGTTAAGATCTGTAATTCAACATATAAGAGGAGCATGTGGATTATCTATCTATAAGTAGCCAATAGTATTATACGAGGATAACAATGCATGCATTACTCAAGTCAAATGAGGCTATATTAAAAGTGATAGAACAAAACATTTTTCCCATAAACTTTTCTTTCCTCATGAACTTATTACAGGTAAAATCATTGATATTTATCATGTTCGTTCTAGTGACAATCCTGCAGATTTATTCACAAAAACACTTCTGACATCACCATTTAGGAGATTTATATATAAAATCGGAATGAGCCAGTTACAAAATTTGAAGAAGAGTTAGTCTTGTTTTCTTGAGGTGGAACATATGTGGTTGTACTCTTTTTCCTTTATTATGGTTTTGTCCCACAGAGCTTTTCTGATAAAATTTTTAATGAGGCAACGATAACACATATGTTTAAGCATCCAAAGAGGAGTGTTATGATATTATCAATATCATAATAATATCATTTATGGATGCTTATTATTCTTTTAGATAAGATAAATACAGATTGTAGATTATCATCTATTATATTGTATATTTATCTATATAATAAGATATAATTTATTTATATCATAGAATAACCTATAAATATGACTATTCTACCATTATAAATGTACTAAAAAATAATATATATTAGTTCCTTATTCATATGTTTATAGTATTAATGGTTTACTATTTCTTTATTTTATAACATAAAATAAAATAATTTCATGCAAAAAAAAATTCCCGTTGAAATGGGATCCGATAAACATAGGTGGACTTTTTTTTTTGGTAAATATAAACATAGGTGGACTGATACGGTGAAGAAGGTTAAAAATGAAAAAAACCAAGTAGAAGATGATGACGTTATCAATCTGACATGCTGACATTGTCATTGTTTATTAATGTTTTATTTCAACGGAAACATCAACTAATGATTTAAGAGTATTAAAGTCAGTTAGCAAAAAAAAAAAGAGTATTAAAGTCATTTTCCTTATGCAAGAGATAAAAATATTTTGGACGGACGAAATTTCTTCCTAAATAAAGCTAAATTTCAGGAGGTCATCATTCCAATAAAATAAAATAACATAACATATTTTTATTTCAAATTTCCAATGAATTCTGTTTGCTTTCTAGAACAGTCTTAATTCACATTGTAATCGATCGCTTTCCATTGAAATTGATTGATTTTGTTCACGGTCCAATTCATCTTCAATCTCTGTTATTCATTTTTGATACAAAAGCAGAATAGGCTCGTTAGATTTAAATTTATATTTAAATAAATTAGTTTTTATTAAAAAAAAAAAAGCAAAATCTAGTACCAAATTATTTATGGGACTGATTTGGTTGGCACAAATTTGATAATATATGTTTAATTTAGCTTTATTTTATTAAAAGGTGGTCCGCATTAAATTTTTTAACCTATAATGGTAAATAATCTAGATTAAATTAATAAGTAGTTTTAAAAAAAAATCTAAATTCATGATAAATTGACTAAGCTTACATATTTTCCAGTTCAAAAATTTGAGCCTACACATTTCTGTTTAATTCAACTTTTAGCCCAATGTTCATGCCCATTATTTTTGTTCTAAAGTCCACTAAATTGTTCTAAAATCCACTTTTAGAGCTAAAATTTTTAAACACATGCTTGTGCCTGTCTGTCTATTTTTTGTACAAAGAGCAACATATATTATGTATTTTACACATGCTGTATATTTTTATAATTTTTTTATGCTAATATACCTTTATATATTGACATATCTATATAGTATTTTAAGTGATTTTGCAATTGTATTATATATTATTTTATATACTCATATGTATGCACATTTATACCAAAATGCAATTTCTAGAAGATAATATTCTATCTTTTTATACCAATATATATTTATATATTTTGATGGAAATGTTACTTCCATGAGCAAACCATCTTTTCAATCTTTTCCCACTTTTTTTTTTTTTTCTCATTTTTCCTAGGCAGCTAAAAACAAGCTTTCCATTTGTCCATCATGCCCATTCACGAAGCTATGTTTTTCAACTGAGATAGTTAAAGAACCAATAGATTTGGCCAAACAGTTAAGCATTTAAAGAAACAAAATTTCATTTTCAGTTTTTTCTCCTATCCTTTATCCACCATCATTGTTAAATCTTTGCCATGATTCAAAATCTAACAACTTAATTGGTGGGTAAAAATGGCGATTAAAAGAGGATTTCAGACTATATATAAATTGACTTCGCTCATTCACAAGGGGTTCTTCTTCCTCCCCTTTGACCAGCCACTTTAAGGAGAAATTCAAGACACTATAAGTTCAAAATTTAGAGCTCCCAAATATGACCATTTGGATTACTTCCATGCGTCTAGGAAACTCCTTCACTTAAGCTCAAACTCATAGTCTAACATCTGTTAGCTTAGCTAATCCATACATACCACTTATAAATATGTCACAAAGTTTGCTCTCATTCTCTTTCAAACCATTTGTTTTGATTTATTCATGATTCTATTTCAATATATATTTATATAATCTTTGCTCATGTTTCATGTTATTTGCTATTTGATATGTAAAAGGACATTTATCTTGCAAAGTTTGGGATATATTGTTTTTGCACTAACTTACAATTCTCAAATAGTTAGGTTTCATCGTCTTTGTTCTTTGTTCCATTTGAGAGGTGGCTTCTTTTTTTTTTTTTTTGATTTTTTTATTATTATATTGTGATCAGGTGCATCACCAAAAGTCATAGACTGAAGATCACTTGACTTGACTCCATCGAGCTTAAGAATCTAGGAGTTAAATTAAGGCATGTCAAAAGCACTTACAAAAAAAGTACATCAATCTAAGCATACATGTGAAACCCATATAATCTAGACATTCGTGCGAAGCTCGAGAAACACATTTTGACCACCAACAGCCTCTAACACCTAATTCTCATATGACTCTTTGTACATGTTCATCTTCAACAGCACATGAATCATTAAATGTTTAAATTTTTGTTTGATTTATATAAACCGTATAACTTTGTATTCTCTGGTATATATAATTCATACAACTTACTGAACGAATTCACCTATTATTGAATATATGTTTGGTTTATATAAAGCAGATCTAATTGTCTTATCTGTTATAAATAACTCAGACGGATTCAAAAGTCCATACTAAGTAAACCAAATGACTTCACCTGAAATTTTGTTCAGTTTATATAAACCAAACCCTATTGTTCTTTTCGCTATATGACTCGGACATATTCAAAATGCCTAGACTATGTACACCGAACGACTTCAGCTATCATTGAATTTCTATTCATTTTATATAAATTAAATTTCATTAGCTACTCCATATTCTTATATGCGTAATAGCTAATTGAGATTAACTTCTTTAACAATTTGATGTTAAAAATGTTTTTCTCAAAGGAGATTTATAAGAGGAAGTATACATTGATTTGCCACTACGAAGTAAATGTTAAAGTATGTAAGTTGAATGGGCCTTTATATGGGCTGAAATAGTCACTGAGAGCATGATTTTGGAGATTCTCGAAGACATTGAAGGCATTTGGTTATAAAAAGAGTAATTTTGATCACACTTTATTTATAAAGCATAAATTCAGAAGGTAACAACTTTAATTGTATATGTAGATTATATGATTTTTACAGGTGACAATCTAAATGAAATGAAGGTGTTGTAAGAGTATTTGGCTACCAGATTCTAAATGAAAGATCTTGTTCAGTTAAAATATCTCTTAGAGATCAAAATTGCAACATCAAAACATGGAATTCCCTTATCATAAAGAAAATATGTGCTAGATCTTCTAAATAAAACTGGAATGTTGGATTGCAAACAAGTAGAGATTTCCATATATATGAATCACATGCTTGGAGAATATTTGAATTAGGTTTCAACATATAATGATCGTCATCAGAGTTTAGTTGGAAACTAATTTATATATCACACACAATGCATGGTATAACTTATACAGTAAATGTTGTAAGCTAGCTCATGCATACACCAAGTGAAAGATATATGACCGCTATGTATCGTTTCAAGAATGCGCTAGGAAAATGGTTGTTATTTTCCATGAGTGATGCTTTAGATATTCCAGGATATAGGCATTCTGACTAGTCATGACTGGTCAGTGGATTAAACTAATAAGAGATCCACATCTAGATATTTTACGTTCGTCGAAGAAAATTTTGTTAGTTAGAGAAGCAAAAAGCAAAAAGTTGTAGAAAAATCTAGTCAAGAAACAAAATTTTGGGGTATGGTGTATGTGAATTATTTTGGATGAAGAATATTTTGAAAGATTTAGAGTTTAAGTATTGAAAGCATATGGATTTACATTGTGATAATAAAGCAGCCATTAAATTTTCCACAATCCAGTATAAGATGATCATACCAAACATGCAGAAGTTGACTGCAATTTCATAAAGAAGAAGTTGGATCTAAAAATCATTTCAATTTCCATTTGTTAAGTCAGAAAACCAATTAGCACATGTACTTACAAAGGTTGTATCCATAAAGATATTTAATATTTCAATCAACAAGTTAAGCATATTAGATTTCTAGGCTCCAACTTGACGGAGCGTCAACATGAGGTGTCAATGTATTATTTTTGTAAATAAATATTATTTTTTAGGAGTAATTAGTTAGTTTTGTTTTATTATATTGTTAGTGGATAAGACACTAGGTAGAGTGATTATAAAAATATTGAATTGTAATTAATTGACTTTTGTTTCCTTATATTGTATTTCTTCTATATATCTCCTCAATATAGAATAATAATATCACAAAAAAATTATTATTTGAGTACCTTGAGTTTCTACAATCATCAACATTTCCCTAATTCCTATATAACAATTTTGGTTGTTTTGTTGCTTCTGATTAGTTTTTGGGGGAGGGGCTGTGTGGCATAGTTTAACCTTTTTATTAGGTTTTGTTTTCGAATTAGTATTTAGCTTGTAGGCTATATGTTCTATCATGCTGATTTTAAATGGTTGTGAATGAGGTACATATAAATTTTATGATTGTTGTACAGTAAACAAAATTTGACATCAATTTATTCATCTTTTCTTTCTTTATTGATGTTAAAAAAGTTCTAGAAGATATGTATCTACAAGTATAACAAGTTCTAGAACATATACATAGACATATATATATATATATAGTCATAGTATTGTAAAGTGTATCTAATAATTTTTAAATGTAAACTGTCATTAATAGTAGTTATCAGTGACACATTGTCATTGTTTTGTCAGTAAAAATAGACTATTAGTGACTGTTCGTATTTTAAATTTGTCAGGTATAACATTTTTACAACTAGATATATGTTTATAACTACAAGGCAGTGTGGATACTATTTCATATCCAAAGACTAGTCTCGGATATTTTATGAGGGTGAGCCTCAGCTGTCCACGATAGTGGGGTGCAGGTTTTAAAACCTTCGAGTGAAGACATTAAGCCTTTCGAGAGAGTGAATACACTAAGTCTTTCAAGGGAGTGAAGACACTAAACCTTCCTAGTGAGTGATGACATTAACCTTCTGAGGGAGTGATTAAAGTTTTGGAGATTTGTAGTTACTCTGAAGTTTCCAGTGTACCAAGTGGCCCATAGTTCCGAGCCATAATGGAATGAAGAAGGTTTCCAAGACAATGGGTGAAGCCAATAAAGGCTGAGACAACAACATCTGAGACATATGCCTAAGACAAGAAAGGTTGAGAAAAGTTTGAAGCTGAAATGTGTAAATGACTGAGGCCAACATGTTCGAGGCTCATATTCTGAGGCTTGGACTGAAGTGTCTCAGTATAAAATATATGAGGCATCCTAAACATATGTCTTATTCGGAACTATCTAAGGCACCTTGAACACGTGACTCATTTGGAACTAGCTAAGGCATCTTGAATACGTGTGCTGGACGCTTAAACGCCATTTTTGAAGTGTTCTAACATACTGAAATGAGGTGAAAACCAAAGTATAATCGATCCGAACACAATTAAGTCGGTAATCATGGGAATTAATTATCATCAAGAGCATTCAATGGACAGTTACAAATTCATAAAGATATCAAAGACGAAGGGTATAAGTAAGAGGTGAGAGCTGAAAAGTAAAGCACTCTCTATCTATTCTTAAATTATTCGGAAACACACATAAACTATTCTTACACAACAATTGCTCTTTATTTTACTAAATACTTTCTTTTTTTCTTAATACTGACTTGAGCGTCAGAGTGTTTTTTGCAGATACCACACCGATGTTGTAACTTCTATTCTTTTTTAAAAGATACTGAATAGTTTAGGAAGTGACATAAAATTGCAATCACATGCGAAATCTTTGTTTAATCACATGCGGTATCCTTTTTTAATGGCTATTCTATTTACATGGTCTTAGTTTGATTTCATTTGTTTAATAGCAATTCAGGATGATTCACTTGTTACAGTTCTTGAACTTCTTAGAGGCCCGACTGAGAGGACTGAAAAAGAACATAGCGACATATATTCTAGCTATAGTACAACAATTGGATACTGCATGCATGAATAAATTTTTGGATGCTTATTGGAGACAAGCAGAATATAGCCGTTCAGATTTTTCTTTCTAGCAATTAATTTTGGAGTTGGCATTAGTGGGAGAGAGGGACTCAGCAATGGCAGCAGATTTTAGCATAGGGAGTAAGTTGATTGCTATTGATACCATTATGGAGATGTTCATATACTAGTTGTGCTTTTGTTATAAACTTATGTTTTATTCTTTCCTTAGCGAGTAGGATGCAACTTATCTAAGATTCAAATACAGCTTAATGTTATTAGACAAAAAAATAAAGCTTAATGTTCTGGGTTAATTTCAACTGCAGCACCTGAAAAATAAATATATTCTTCAAATCAAATTTAACGTATAAGGTTTATAATAATACATTTTAAACTTTTACTGGCATATACAATTACCATTAATATATGTATCATTGTCCAACTATTATTGAAAAAAGAATATATACTTCATATCAAAAGTATAATGGTAATTGTATTTATCAACAGGAGTTGCAGTTGTATTGCAATAAATTTAAAAAACTAAATTTAAATTTTTAATTTTAAAAGTAAATTAGAACTAAAAAAGAGATGCAACTAGTTAAAATAGAATTCTGGAGCTTCTAATTAAGCATGGATCTTATTCTATTTGACCAAACGAAATATTTCTTTCTGCTATCTCTGGTTTTGTTTATGTGCACTGATTGCCTCTTTCAACTTGCCAGACAGGTCAACGACAACCGGTTAACTGGTTCTCAAGGAACTTTTTTGGTATATCAAGCCTCTAGACTTGTGTAAGTTCCCTTATAAATCTTCAAGTCTGTTTTCTGCATTTCTTTCCCTCTAGATTTAGACTTAGTATTGTTCTTGGTATAATTTCATATGGCATAAAGCATCAATTAATTTCTTGCTTTCACCGTGCCGCATCAAAGTGCCAAGAGGGAATGAAGGTGACCTCTCCGGGAATGGATTTTAGGGGTGCTGAGCAAAAAATGCAACTTTGTCTCTATTTGAGGCTCACGAGAACGTGATCGTTTTTATTTAGCATGTTGACCGAAAGACTTACAATGTAAAGATTTTGTGAGTTCGACTGCAAAATGCAAAAGAAAAATTGTTCAGAATATATGGTTGGGAGTATAACCTTGCCAATTTCTTAAGTTTTGATTTAGCTTAAATAGAGATAGACTAAGTTTCTATATTTTTATTAATCACCCTTTAAACCATACTTTTAAATGGGTATCCATTTTTTCCTTCTCATTTTTGGTTTGAGTTATTTTAAAATAAATAAATATATAACTGTTAATTCTAATGTGGTTGGTAAAGTTTGAATCTGATTCCATGAAAGCAATAAAGACAACATACAAGAGAAAAATCAATCTGGGCATGAAAATGTCTTATAATGGGATTGAATGATTTTTTACAATGTTACGATAATTATTTCAAGAAGATATAATTTTTTTGGATTAACATTTGATGTTTTTAATTTATGTAAAAATAATAATAGAATAAATTTTTATTGTGGGTTATTTTAGTTATTTTTTAATTTGTAAATAAATAGTAATAAATTTAATTAACCAAAATATTAAAATTTTAAATCAAATTCTAATAACACCAAAATGCATGATAGTACTAAAGTACGTTTTGTCATCCTCTATCTCAATAAATAGTCATGTCCAATCTTGCGTCCGTACCATAAAAAAATTATTCTATTTTTTAAAATTTCAAAATAAATGAGAACAAATATCAAGCGTGTTTGTTCACACACAAACACTGCCAAACACTCAAACACTGCATAACATAAAAGGTGACTGGCAGTCTGGCCAATTAAAATCAAACTTAGTAGGGCTAAGAATAACCAAGGCATAAGCTTTTTTTTTTTGACTAGCAATAGAACCGCATAAGCTGCTTCATTGCCCCAAGTGCAAAGGTAGCTATTTCTTGGATTATTGAAATTACAAAAACAAAAAATATATATTAATATAAACCCTGAAAAGAAAAGCATTTCCATTTATGGATTACTTAATTTCTTTTACTGTGGGAGTTTGTTGAACTTGCGGTGTCGATACTCGGCATAAGTTTTGGTCGAATATTTAGCTTCATTCTGATCATCGATAAGCTCTAGTCTAGGGCCGATAACGGCCTCGTGAGGAGGCGCAATGAACACAGCCCACGACATGCGTGTATGTTCCTTGTTCACCAAGCTTCTATGAAGTACACTTTTGTATTTCCCATTGCTTAAAACCTAAAAACATAAAACGAACAAAAAAGCATAAAAAAAAAANAAAAAAAAAAAAAAAAAAAAAAAAAAAAAAAAAAAAAAACACTTAAATCCTCAATATTACTAAATGATGACCAGGAATATATAGGTACCTCTATTTGATCGCCGATGTGGACGAAGAGTGCGTCGGGTACGTAATCGACGGCGACCCAGTTATCATCTTTCCAGACTTGAAGACCAGGAACATCATTAGGGACAAGAATGGTAATAGCTGACATGTCAGTATGAGGTTCAACTCCTAGTGCCAGTTCAGGCTGTGGACATGGTGGATACATGTTTATCTTTATTTCAACTTCAATTTCTTCTCCTCCCAAGCTTGATTTCAAAACCTTCTTTTCCAATCCTAGTCCCTCGGATAGTATCTCCAACAATTTGTCTGTAACTCTCTGCATTTCATTGCTGTATTCTTCATTTACTTCCCTGTGTTGTTTACAAATATTTAGACTTTACTATAAACCCAACAAATTAACAACTCCATTTGAAATTAAAAATAATTCCTAATTAGCATCCATTCAGACAAAAATATTTTATAATTCAACTCTAGAAAAGACACAACTAAAAATTCAAATTAATTTTACAAATTTTCCATGTGCCATTTGAATTGGTCATATTTCATTCATTAGAAAAATCGCAATGTACTATTACACAAAAATATTATAATTCAAGAAAGAAGGAAATTAATTAAAACCCATCAAGAAGCTCATGAGAAGCAAGAACTATATTAAAATTTACCAAAAACTAAAAATTCAAATTAATTGTACAAGATTTCTATGTCCTATTTGAATTGGTCATATATTTCATTCATTACAAAAATCTTGATGTACTATTAGACAAAAATATTATAATTAAAATAAGAAGGAAATTAATTATAACCCATCAAGAAGCTCATAAGAAGCAAAAGAACTATATCAATAATTACCAAAAAAAGAACAATATCAATGGGTGTGAGACTTGAGAGACCAAAGGTAAAGTGGTTTTTTGGATGTTCCTTTTCCATTATCAATACGTACCTATAAGAAGGAGGATTTTGTGGCCAAAAATGGTGATTGACCTTGGATGGAGGAGCTGTAAAATGGAAAAAATAGTCTATCCATTCAATTTTTTCATCATGGTTCTTTGTCATTTTAGTTCCATAGCCTTCAAACTTCCCATTGGAAGGATCATTTGCGTAGAGCTCTCTCTCTTCCTGTGGGAGCTCAAAGAACCCCTGGCCCACCTCTTTCAGCCGCTGGATCAACGAAGATGGAATCCCATGATCTTTGATCAGAAACAAACCCCACTCTCTGCTTGCTTTTCCGACCTCCTCAACGACGACGCTGTGAGGCTGAGACAGAGATATGATTGGCACAGTCAGTCCCTCCACGGCTTTGCTGTTCTCTGGCCTTTCATGGGCGGGTCGGATAAATTGGGCTGGAAGTTCGTTTAGCCCACCTAGCGACAACGACTGGACTCTTTGGACGACTTCCATTTCTCTGACGTTTTGATTGATTTGTGTTAAAAGTTGATATGGGAAGGATAAATCAATCCCGAATACCCTATGCCTTATATAACATAGATTGCTTTCTTTTTTTTGACAATGAATAAATATTTCACTATTAGAATGGTAGATTTGTGGTATATTAATATTATATCATCCCATCATCGGAGCGTGCTCACCAGCGCTTCTTCTCCTACGTTTCAACGTAGAAACACGACTCTTGAATGGTGGTTGACACTCGGTGTTAGATGTACTAAATGGATTGATTTTAAGCCACATTTTTCTTGAAGCTCGCTTTCCGTTCTAGATTCGATCAAACTCTACTCGTTTAAAATATGAGCTATTATTGGACAAGAAGTGAAGCTTTCAAGCTGATCTTCAACAATAAATAGCACTATTGAGTAGCCAATGGTGGATTTAGGGGGACCGGCATGGGCTGAATTACCCTTTTAGTATATATTTATATCACAGTTAATTTGGCCCCATAAAAAAATATATCCAAGCTATTATATTTCACCAAATATACTCACAAGCAAGTAGATTTTTTTTTTTCACAAACTTTATGTATGGAAAATATTCCTTTAAACTCTGTATCATTTTTCTATGAGTTTTAAAAAAATAAAAAATTCCGAATAAATTGCATTTTTTTTTTTTAATTTTGGGAGAGCATGCAGGAGACTCTGATG